>JAXIVJ010003768.1:0-60000 GCA_036785665.1 Chirona hameri
TTGATCATGGAGATCTTAACCGAGCAGGATCTCCGAATAGCTTTGGCAGTTTGTCCCGAAAACGCTGGCCATGCGGAATGCTTTTCTCATATAACCAATAATCATTCCGAAAATAGAGTTATTTCGAAAGCAACCGCATGCAAAATAGTCGGAAGAATGAGTAAAGGTGATACATCGGGGAAAAAGATGGAAAGTGTCAGGAAGGCCCAAAAAAATAGCACTGAGCAAGGAGGAAAGCCGAAGAGGTACACGCATGCAACGTAGGGTACCTCGCGGCGACAGGCTGCACTCAAATTCGGTGTTTGCCGTTCAGGCATCAGCAAAAGTCGGAAGAGAGAGCTGATTTGTGGTATAGACGCCGAAAGCGAGTCCCAGTCACCACTGACGATACAAAAGTTGAAATAAGATTTACGCTTTAAAATGGTCCAAACCTGACCAAGACGACGGGCTGGAAGGACTAAAAGAAATGGAAATCCCGGTCATTGTAGAAACGGTAGCTCACTTGTAGCGCCACAAAAACAACCTATAGAACACATGTAGGCTCGGCCTAACCCTATTAGTGGCAGGCTCCTGGCTATCCCTATTAGTGGCAGGGGGGCGGATTCCCCCCCCCCCCCCCGGCGATCTCGAGATCTACCCGTCCGATTTTCACAAATCAAACGGCGTCTGATTCCCCTTAACCCTATTTGTAACAGGGGGGGGGGGGGCGGATTCCGCCCCCCCCCCTCATGTTTTTTCGCAGATATCTCCAGAACGGCTGGGAGCAGGCCCATTAAATTTTGGGACTTTTCATAGAATTGAATACCGCATTTGGAGTCAAAATTTTGAGTTCTTAACCTGAACAGAGGCGGTTCCAGGGTACAGTTTTGGGTGGGTTCGGAGGCGATATTTGGCGATAATACGGAAATGCGATCTTCACGGCTTCTTCGTAACTGCCTCAAGTATGAAGGAGTTACATCGGTTCACGGTGATTGCAACAAGTGCAAATTAGTTGATGTTAATGAAATATCATTAAAATTTCATGGCAGAGGCGGTTTCAGGGGCTTGAAAAAGGGGGGGGGGGGTTCCAGGAAGTATTTAATGCTTGGCGGGAAGCAAATAGAGCAATGTAAGGGGAATTTATGGTTATCAAGATGTAAAAGATAGCTTCTGCTTCCATTATTTGCATAATTTATTACATATAGAGTTTCAGGGGCGTGTTCAGGCACATGGAAAGGGGGGTGACTGGCTTGGTGATGACGATATGCCAGCGATAACGGCGCAATAGACGGTTAGCTTATAATTATATATGCACATATGAGGCCAGGAAAGGGAATAAAGTCATTTTTTGCAGAGGCGCGCTCAGGAATGGAAGAAAGGGGGTCATATTATTGCAAGGAAACTAAGAGGCATGGGCGTACAATGACATAACATACTGTAGTTTTCGGATGAAACACGCACCACAGGCTACTCTACGAACGATTATAAGATAATAGGCGAGTCCAGGTAGGGTAAAAGGGGGGTAAGCAATGTTAATTGAAGTTGTAAGTGAAATAGTCACTGTTGACTAGTTAGTATCATAATAGCGGATAATATACTTATCAAAAGGTATTGAACCGCCCCAGTTTGGATCCTGGATACGCCTATTATGAAGTACAACATGCAAAAAGGAACTATCTACGATCAGTAACATATTTATAGTGCTGGGTAGCAACTTGTCTGCGGTTAATATTTTTTCCAATTTTACCCACCTTTTTCACTAACTTGGTACCGCCTATGGCAAAAACAATATGATTTTTAACTGTTTTGCCTTATGTCACAATCACATACCATTTCATTTCTTAAAAAAACATCAAAAAATGGATTTATACGCAATTACCTCACCCCCATATTGAGTGACCTGCACACGCCTATGATTTTTGAATTTTCAAACGCCACTGGCATATACCAATTTCCAATTAAATCTCTATCGATTCGTATTAATTGTGTTAAAATCGGTCGATAAACATGAAAGCTATGTTGGATCAAAAATACCACTAAATTTTTTGTTTTTTGCCCCCCTGTTGCCCCCCTATCAAAAATGTAGATTTTGTTATTATTTAGAAATGTAGATCGTGTTGAGGGGAACCAAACGCCGTTTCATTTTTGAAAATCGGACGGGTAGATCTCGAGATCTCCGGGGGGGGCGGAATCCGCCCCCCCCCCCCTTGTTACAAATAGGGGTAGCCAGGAGCCTGTTACAAATAGGGTTAACACGATCTACATTTCCAAAAAATAAACCAAAATCAGAAATTTTTGATAGGTGGTCAACCGATGTCAACGCAACTAAAGGGGATCGATAGAGATTGAATTGGGGATTAATATATGATGGTGACTTTTGAAAATTCAAAAATCCTTAGCGTTTTCAGGTCACTAAATTTTGGGGTAAAATAAATGCCTTATAAAACCGTCTTTTTCTACTTCTTTTTCGATAAATGAAATGGTGCGCTATTGTGACATCGGATGCAACAGTTAAAAAACATATTTTCATCCATAGGCGGTGCCAAGTTAGCGAAAAAGGGAGGCAAAATATATGAAAATAACTTCCTGTAAACCTCCCCTTTCCAAGTCCCTGAAACCGCCTCTGCCGTGCAATATTATTATAGTTCACTAAAATCAACTAATTTGCACTTGTTTCAATCACCGTAAACCTATGTAACTCCTTTATACTTCAGGCAGTTAGGAAGAAGCCGTGAAGATCGCATCTCCGTATTATCGCTTAATGTCACAGAAAACAAAATCCTCCCAAAACTGGGCCCTGAAACCGCCTCTGTTCAGGTTAGGAACTCAAAATTTTGACTCCATATGCGGAATTCAATTCTGGGAAAAGTTATAAAATGTAATGGGTCTGCTCTTAGCCGTTCGGGAGATATCTGCGAAAAACCTGAGGGGTGGGAAGAATCTGCCCCCTGGCACTATATATAGGGTTAAAGTCCCGTATACATGCTGAAAGCTTTGAGGCCGTGCTTTGTCCGTTGAGTCTACGAGTCTGTTGATGGCTCGTGTCCGTCGGGAGCTGAAACAGATTAGTGAAAAACTGCCAACGCTTGTGGCGTCGGATCAGAATGAAGAGCCGCAAAGCTACTGATGGTTACTTTTTTGTTCTTCGAGAGATAAAGAAGTTGAAAAAGAACTAAGGAAGCTCCAAATTTTGGGTTTACTCATGCCTCGGTGACAGCTCGTTTGGGAGCTACAAGTCAATTACATTTGTTTTAATTCTTCCCGATCACCCTGCATGAGAAGTAACTATATACATGGATCAGCTTTGCAAGAAGACACAGGCTATCCGTAATTTCAACCATTAGTCATAAGTTAACATATAAGTTAACTATACATATCGGCCTGCTGTGTTCCTCATAAGTGTTAATATTAGAGCCCGCCATGTATCCTCAGCCTACATACGGAAAGGAAAAGACAAGGAACAGAAACAATAAATGTCAGGCATTTGACTTCTCCTTTATACATCAAAGACATCAACAACCTTGTTCCAAATATTTTCCTGAGTGACACTTTCTTTCAAGACTCTCCGTCTTACATCAAAGCCGGTGACCTGCCTTAGCTTTTATTTTTCACTTGGTTAGAAACCCCATAATGTCTTAATGGGATCTTTGGTTTATGCGTGGTAACACACATCCACCACGAAACGGTTAGTGGCTTCCCGGCAATCCTGCCGCTCGGGAATCTTGTTTACTGCTTCAGTGCGCTGCTATAGCGCACGATAAAATCGCCGCATAAAGGTCGCTCAAAAGACTAGACTGGTGCAAGGACGGATCCAGGGGAGAGGGGTGAGCGGGGCCATGCCCCATCCCCAAGCCTGTTTAACCCGCGAGTTACTGGGGTATATTTCATAACGCGACTTACTGGGGGGGGGGGGGGGCTATTTTTAGCCCCCCCCCCCCCTCTGATCTCCGGAACTACTGGACCGAATGTAAAAATTCAAACGGCATTCGATAGCCCTGTGAAATTTATCGAGGGAAACATAATTTTGTTGACCTCGAGGTCACCGATGACGTCACAGGTCAGGTCAAGTACAAAATGTTTGACCGTGTCAAAAGGTCTCGATGGATGGAATTGTCGCGCAAAATTGCGATATTAAACGCATAAACTGTCGATAAATCGGTATCATTCGTGTGTCTGACACTTCTAAGTACCTTTCTAAGCTGTTTATGACCTTGGGTCAGGTCAAGGTCATCCGAGGTCACGAGGTCAAACTGCAGATTACGGTCATTATGCGTTGTAACACATGTTTATGGGTTTGTTTTTCGTCTAGAACGCGAAAAATGACCTTAGAACATTGTTTGTTCCATATAAATATAAGCAAAAAGCAAAAATGGAAATGCGTTTTTATGCATAGTAATGCTGTGAGAAGTGGTCTATTTTTGTCATTTAAAGGTGATAACTCGGTCATTTTTAAAGATATCGACTTTAAATTTGGTACACATATTCACCGCATAGGTCTCGATCACATATATTCCGGTTTTTGGATAATTGTGATTTTTTTCTTGAAAATTTTGTTTAAAAAAAAAATGTATTTGGATTTCTCAAAATTTTGAATTTCGAAAAAACTCAAAATTCCGAGATAGCATTTTGATAGCCCGGTCTATTGTTAGTAATTTAATTTATAACAATTTAGTTTATCTCAAATATCGTACCTTTGACAGCGTTTTCCGCAAACCATTATTTTGCAACAAAAACCGAAGAACATGACGTCACTCTGACGTCATTCCCGATTGACCTATCATATCCTCATATTTTTCCTTTTGCCAACATGTGTAAAATTGATGTGAGAGAAATTACTGCAAGTTTGGTGACGATACCAGTGTTCGTTTAGGAGTTATTGCAAAATAACGGGAGGGGGGGGGAAATAGCCCCCCCCCAGTAACTCGCGGGTTAAGGGGGGAACTATGTTTTGCCCCCCCCCCCCAAGACGTGAAGTCTAATACATGCTATATTTGAATTTTTAGAACGGTACTGGGCATCCAAAAATTGCAGCAGTCAAAATCCAGCTAGCCACACTCAAAAACTGTAAAATTTCGAGCCGCTTCCCGGAATGACACACGTTTCGCAATTGCATATACAAATTTTGAAAATTAATTCCATTACGTGTCTTGCAGAGGCTCACCTTGGCGGTAATTGCTGTCCCTAGGGCCAACTTTCTTCATACAATATTAACTTTAAAGCGGGCTACATGTTTAGCTAGTCTGCCAAGTTCCGAAAAAGGCGACGCGAACGCAAAGACGCGGGCCTCGGCAACCGGAAGCTGTTCCAGCGGTGTCCAACTTGCTGGCTAGAAGAGCTAATAGTGGGAACCAGGCCAGGACTATCTCCCCAAGCCATCTCCCCCAGGCTCCTCCAGATCCACAGGGACCATTTATGCGCAGAAATGTCGGTCTGCCTCTTGCTACTTTGAAACCATTTGCACCGTTACCAGTTGTTTGTTCCAGTTCGGTACATAGGTATGTATACAGACTACAGTTATTATTAGCCGTTTTCACGAAGGATTTTGCGTTTGGGGCGATTGGAGCGTTTGGGGCGTTTGGGGCGATTGGGGGTTTGGGGTAAATGGGTCTATAGCTCGTAAGAACACGGCTTTTCCACGTGATTTTTGGTATCAATCGCAACTTTATGAATTCATGCATTTTTCTGGAAATTCCATTTTAATAACACCATAGTTTACTTAAAATTAACAATTTTATCTTAAACTAGCTTTGGTGTTGCCAGACGGATGGGATGTTTGTGTGACGCCATCTTGCTCGAATCTCGGAAGTGGCTGGTTTGGAAAATGGTCATATTTTACAACGACATGGTTTTCAGGAATAATAGCTCATTTCAATGAAAACTAGACGAATTAGTCCATTCATATTTTCAGTCATATTCACTTTTGAAAGCAAGGATTAATGATAATTAGCGATTTCGTTTTAATCATTTGTTGTAAGATGACAAGAATGCTGGCTCCGGCTCTGCGCTGGCTCTGCGCAGGCGTCACCGCCTAATCACCATGGTGACGGGACGGCCGGTCGCCTGACGTCACGTTGCACACGTGGCTCCGGCGCCGGCGGGCTGGTCACCATGGCGACCAGCCGGCTGGTCGCCTGACGTCACGTTGCGCATGCGCAGAGCCGTGGTCTGCGCCCAGCAATGGCGTCCGTTCGACCTAGAGCAGCAATTTTTTAGTTTTCAGTACCAGTGGCTGCAGAAAGCCCGCATGTTCATGGATTTATAAGTGCTTTTTCTGAGGTGTTTTCAGCTTTTTGTCAGATTCATCAATTAATAAATTAATCAAATCAAAAACATTTGGTGTGATTCGAAATGCGTAAGGATTGTTCCGGGTTTCGGAAACCAACGAAGTTAGAAACCAACGAAGTTACCGCTCTAAATTGGATGATCTCAGCGGGACGGAGCGACGTTGAATTAATCCGCGAGTTACTGGGGTATATTTCATAACGCGACTTACTGGGGGGGGCTATTTTTTGTCCCCCCCCCCTCGGATCTCCGGAACTACCAGACCGAATGTAAAAATTAAAACGGTATTCGATAGCCCTGGGAAATTTATCGAGGGAAACATAATATTGTTGACCTCGGGGTTACCGATGACGTCACAGGTCAGGTCAAGTACAAAATGTTTGACCGTGTCAAAAGTTCTCGATGGATGGAATTGTCGCGCAAAATTGCGATATTAAACGCATAATCTGTCGATAAATCGGTATGATTCTTGTGTCTGACAATTCTAAGTACCTTTCTTAGCTGTTTATGACCTTAGGTCAGGTCAAGGTCACTGCAGCTTACAGTCATTAGGCGTTGTAACACATGTTTATGGGTTTGTTTTTCGTCTAGAACGCGTAAAATGACCTTAAAACATTGTTTCTTCCATATAAATAGAAGTAAAAAGCAAAAATGGAAATGCGTTTTTTATGCATAGTAATGCTGTGAGAGGTGGTCAATTTGTGTCATTTAAAGGTCATAACTCATCATTTTTGAAGATATCGACTTCAAATTTGGTACACATATTCACCGCACACGTCTCGATCACATATATTCCGGTTTTTGGATAATTATGATTTTGTCTTGAAAATCTTGTTAAAAAAAAATCTGGATTTCTCAAAATTTTGAATAAAAAAACCCTAAAAAATGGGAGAAATCAGTATGATAGCCCGGTCGATTTTCAGTCATATGATTTAAGGCAATTGAGTTTATCTAAAATATCCCACCTTTGACAGCGTTTTCCGCAAACCATTATTTTGCAACAAAACCCGAAGAACATGACGTCACTCTGACGTCATTCTCGGTTGACCTATCATAATCTCATATTTTTCCGTTTGCCAACATATGTAGAATTGATGTGAGAGAAGGTAATGTAAGTTTGGTGACAATACCAGTCTTCGTTTAGGAGTTATTGCAAAATAACGGGAGGGGGGAGGAAATAGCCCCCCCCCCAGTAAGTCGCGGGTTAAGGTCTGTCTATGCTGTTGACATTTGATTGCGTTTTTCATCATAATGTTATATTTCTTTGCCATTAATATCTTCAGTTTTGCCCTGACTAACTGTCAATTGCGTATTTTATATAATCAAAGCTGATTATCTAGTACACTTTTTAGCCTCTTTTGGGGCGTTTTCAGTATGTTTTGTAGAAGGAAATAACACAACCCAAAATTGCCAAATTTGCTCATGAATGTCTACATTCAAAGCAAACTAACGGTAAATATTGTATTGTAAGAGCATATACTTATGCATTAATTCATAAAATTGTGATTGATACCAAAAATCACCGGAGAAGGCCGTGTTCTTACAAGCTATAGACCCATTTACCCCAAACGCCCCATTCGCCCCAAACGCAAAATCCTTCGTGAAAACGGCTATTATCATATGTACTATTGAGCGCAGACTGCGACCGGTCATCGTGATTTACTATCCGAGGCTAATGTATATGAAAAACTACCTTCATTTCAACATTTTTCATCATACCGAGATGTGAAACCAGGAAAAGGGGTTACCTGAGGCTTGGCTCCACTCACGGTCTGGTTCCAATATTAAAATTGTGTTTTCCACGACCTAAAATTGAAATGTTCACGCCGCTTCGCGGCGTCAAATCAGTGGCAATCGTCATAACGAGGCCATCGTCATCGTCGTCGTTTCGTCGTAACGCTGAATTGAATGAATAACATTTTTAGCTTCTTATCCTCTACAGGGTTAAGAAGCTAAAAATGCACATGTTTCAGGGTTTTATCAGGCAAACCCGAGGAAAAAAATCGCGCCGCTTCGCGGCGCTAAATAACAAGCATGCAAAACCACATTAAAAATGCTGCAAAGGCTTAAATACACGCATAACAAATTAGGGTACATTTTTTTCTTCTCTTCATTTCAGCCGATCCCCCCCCCCCACACACTCAAAAATTATCGGCGACGCCCCTAGGGTACAGTTGACAATTGACATAGTTTTTTCTCAGTGTAAGGCAATGTCGGAACAATACAAACTGCAAGCTGACATCTTTCCTTTTCGATATCCCAAAAGGTCGAAAACCTCAAAAAAAATCGTGTGATTGCAAAATAAAGTGGCCCAAATCCGGGAAGAAATTCGAAATTTGGGGTAGGTAAGGTCCGCTAAAAAACGGTTTGTGCCCCCCTCCCCCCCAAAAAAAACGGCCGGATGGATCCGCCCTTGGACTGGTGTGCGAACGTCGGGTGCTTCAAATATTTAAAGTTAAATACATTTACAGTTTTACAGTTTATGTAACTAAGTTGCTTTCGACATGATTTATTGAAATTTGTAATATCCGACGTTTATGTGCAGCATTTTTCGGCTATTTTGATTTTTTTTAAAGACAAAATAATTATTTCACCGCCCCAAACCGTGTATTTCATGCGTTTTCGATTAGGTTCCTCAGGAATGTGGTTAGGTCCCTTAGGAATGTGGTACTTTACGGATGGTACCAACGCAATACAAAAGCATTGTGAAAACGGCTAATCTATACCTATTATTATTAATTGTAGGACCTTATCAAATCCTGCAAGTTACAAATTTATCGGACAAACATTGTGGCCAAACTAGGTCACTTGACGTGACCTGGTGACCTGACTTGAGACGACCTGAAGTTAAAACTTTCACACAATGTGGTTAATTGATGCACACATAGCCGTGCCAAATTTGCTAATGGGCCGGAGCCAAATGATAAATGCTGGCGGGGGTCCCCGAGGTGCCCCCAGCCAGTCTGAGGGGACCTATAAGGCCGACAGAAGGCCCTCAGTCGGCCTGATAGGGCCTTCGGTAGGCCTGAGAGGGTCCTCGGAAATCCTGAGACTTCAACATGGGCCTGTCCGACGTTTTTCTTGCGACCATTTAGAGGCCCAGCAAAATATAGTGGCCTAAATCCGAGATCTGGTGGGAGCGTCACTTTGACCACTCCTGAGGTTTCTCGAGAATAGCAAGAAAATAGCGGCGCGCAGCAAATTTGGCACGGCTATGTGTGCATCAATTACCCACATTGTATGAAAGGTTTAACCTCAGGTCGTCTTAAGTCAGGTCATCAGGTCACGTCAAGTGACCTTACCTCCAAAAATGTTTGTGGTCGTGCCAAAGCCACAGTGTTTGTCTGATAAATTTGAAACGTGAAGGATTGCTTCAGGTCATAAGTATCTACAATTCGTTAATCTCGGATTTTGTTTTATATCGGTGACCTAAAGTCAGGTCAATTTCGTGGCCTCCCATTATAAGTCAATTTGGGAAAATATGCACATGCTTCCTTTTCAGAGAATATGTATTGGATCAGGCGAATTCTTTCAAAATCATGTTATTTTAGCTCATTATTGATGATCCAGGTGCAATTGTTGCTCAGTGACCTCTGAACGGTCGGCTGAAGTCATCTCAGGTCACCATCACCTTTTTGCCAATAACTATTGATAGAATAAAGATAGAGACGTGCAAATGGCACCACTATGTTTGTCTCGTCGAGCTGCGTTGCCCCATATGCAACATGGTCTACCTGGGTCACCAAATGACCTTGACCTGAGGTCAATTTTTTAAGTTGACCTAATCAGGTCACCATTAATATGTTGTTTCGAAGCGCCTTTACGAGAGAAACACGATGGTTTTAAAATTACTGCTATATGTCTAACCAATACAAACTTATTTATGAAAAAGGTTTTGGAAAAAATGTCCTCGCGACCTTTGGTGACCTCTGGGGCCTAAACTATTGACCTGAGTTTAAATGTGTGTGCTACCACCGCGATTTGAATTTTCATGAGCATTCGATTGCTTTTTTGCGTTTGTTACTAGCTCTCATAGTTCCCGATATGGTTGGGTGTTTCTAGAGAAAAGTCCTTCACTTGGAAAATGTGATCTTTGATGACTGACCTCTGGTGATCTCAATAATTGTATTGCGGCGGCACGGTCCACTGCTCGAGTGAGAGATCCGCTGTTGAGCAGCTCATTGTATTGCGGCGGGACAGAGTCTACTGCTCGAGTAGTCGCAGACCCGCTGTTGAGTAGCTCATTGTATTGCGGCGGGACAGTCAATGAGCTGCTCAACAGCGGGTTTGCGACTACTCGAGCAGTAGACTGTCCCGCCGCAATGAAATGAGCTGCTAAACGGGACAGCCTACTGTCTGGCATAAAAACTGCCTGATGCGACATCTATTGACTGACTAGCCCTCACTGAACTGGCCTGGACTGAACACCATGACTGGACCAGACTGGATCAGACGGGACCCGGGTGGTGGTGGTGGGGTGGGTGGGGGGGGGGGGGGGGGCAGGAGTCCACAGCCGACTGGACGTGGGGGCGGGTGGGAGTCACGGGTCTATTGCCGACTGGACACGCTCGTAAGATCGTAAGATGGATGCCGCTGACGCCACCATTGTGCTGCGGCAGCCGACATCGATCCTCGAACAAAACCGCGCCGATCGGCCGGACCGGCCGCCGGCAGCGGCTTTTTTACGTTTTTTTCTTCTTCTTCTTCCCGGAGCGGCCTAAAGCCACATTCCGGGGGGGAGGGTCGGGAAATTACTTCTGGAAATTTGCCAGGAAAATAATTACGTTAACCGGTGTATGTGAACCCGGAGCAAGCTAGGGAATAGGGTATCTATTTTACGTTAAGTGTTGTTAATTGTCCAAAGTAAATATAATGTCTATCTTACGTTAAGTATTTCGTTCAAAGTCAAAATTAAGTAAAACACGAGACACACATACATAAATATTTTATTCCATACATACACAGACACACATACACTTGAACATACACTTGTAAAAAGGTGTTAGTGTTGATGGAGCCGGGGTGTCATCATTGCATGGCAACGGGAGACTGTTGCCAGTCTCCCTGGCTCCGGCACCCCGGCGAGACCTGGTTGTGGGATGTATTTAGCTGGGAGAAAAGTCCTAAATAATAAAAAAAACAGCGCCTAACGCAAATGGGAAAAAAACTGCGCAGAGTCAAAATTGCGCTAGGAAAAAAAAATTATATTTAATTAACTAATCGTGTTTGGTAAAGAAAATCAAAGAGGAGGCCAATCAATTCAGGATAATCATCACCTAACAGCGTTTGAAGATTCAATGTGATTCGATTGTGTCGCGTGTAATCAATGATTTTCTGACGTTTGACATTGTGCACAGGGCAAGTAATAAGTAAATGTTTAATTGTATAACGCGGATAACCTGGGCAGTGTTGGCAATTTGGAGGCGGAAGGTTGTCGAGAATGTAATAATGCGTAATTTGTGTATGACCGAGGCAGAGGCGTGCTAATACTTCTTTCTCTCTACAATTCTGGTGACTAGATATGCAATGTTTGCTTTTGGGTTGATTGGATGCAGGTGAAAATGCGGAGCAGCGCCCCATTCGCGCTGGCGCAATATATTAAATTGTTAGTTTATGTAATTTAAAACGTCTGATAAAGGGCTTGGAAGATGGTTTTCTGGAGGAGATTGTAAACTTAATTTTGCGAGTCTGTCGGCTTCCTCGTTTCCCGGGACACCGGCGTGTCCTGGGATCCAGAGGAATTTAATTGTGCTGTGTTTGTTATGTAAATATTTGATTAGCTGTCGATTTTTGAAGACTATCGGGTTTCTGCAATCACGAATGGAGGAAATGACAAAGAGCGAGGCGGACGAATCTGTGCATATGACTACTTCTTTAAGTTTTTCCGTTCTAATATATATTAAGGCTAAAAAATGCTGATAACTCTGCTGTAAACACGCTATTTATATCTGGGAGGCGGAAGTTATTGTTATTTATGCTCGTGCAGTAAGCTCCGTCGGTTCGGCCGTCTGTTTCCGCCGGTTCGGCCGCCGTCCCGGGAGCCGGCTGTGTATATGTATGTGTATGTGTTGTGTTGTGCTTTGTGTTCGTGGAAGAGTGTGTGTGTCTCTGCCGCCGTGACTGTGTTTTTGTTGTGTGTGAAGAGGCGGTGTGTGTCTGGTGTTGTGTCGAGCCAGTGAGGTGTGAGTGGTGGTGTTGGCATTGTGTTGATGTGTGGGATGTTGAATAGTGTGAGTGTTTGTGTGATTCTGTGACTGATAAGTGGGTGTCGTTTTTGTAGTAGTGTTTGTCGTCTTGTGGGTGCGGGGTGATTTAAGATCTGGAATGTTGGGCGTATGGGGTGTGAACTTGCTCTGGCGTAGAATCTGAGTAGCATGTATTTGCGTCGGCGGCAGAGTGTGGGGATGTTTGCGTCGATGTGTAAGTTTGTGGTGTTGGTGGTGCGACAGGCCCCGGTCACGATCCGCAAGGCAGCGGTCTGGAAATTTTCAACTTTTTAATTTGTTTGGAACATATATCATCAAATAAGAATGCATTATAGTCCAGGATTGGGCGTATCAGGGAAGTATATAACTGGATGAGAGTGGAGTGGTCTGCGCCCCACTCTCGACCAGTTAAGCACTTCATAATATTAATTCGTCGCGTACATCTCTGTACTAAATCATTAAAATGTGGGATGAACGAAATACGAGTGTCGAGCGTTACTCCCAGATATTTGAATGATTTGACGAGGGGGATAATTTGATTGTTATATTTAATGGAATGTAGGGTTCCACATATGCAGGTTTTTCGAGAAAATTAGAGATGCAGATTTACTGGGATAAATTTCCAGACCCCATTGGTCGCGCCAAAAACCGCCCCCAGTCGGCCTCCCTGAGTCTCCACGGTACTCCGCGGCGCCGCGACGGAACAGCCGTCCAAGTGATGCCACTCGCCGTCCTCCTCGGGGAGCCGCCGGCCGCCGTCTGGCCGCCGAAACGGTGAACGCCAGGTGCTCATGCCTGGGAACTTGTCGGGATGGCCGCACCTTACATGTCGGCAGCCGGCCGGATCACCGTGCAATGGTCGGCTATAGGAGCACAGGCTGATGAGATGGCCATTGGGTCAAGGGTGTCGTCATTGCTCGAAATTGCAAAGACGTGAGGGGTATGAGCTGGAGTTCTGGGCGCGGCGTGTCCGGTCCGTTGTGGGAATTGTCTGGCGAAATCGCCATGGAAGTCTCGCTGCCCAGAACCCTTGACAAACGTTATTGGTTCCACATCTGTTACATTGTCAGCGCTCAGATTATATTTCGCATGAACGAGGGCTCCTCCGATTTTCAACAAAGGGATTGACACCCACACAAAGGTACTAAAAGAAATGTTGTATTTCTCACACAAAACATGCCTTAAGGCTAGTAAAAGATGAAAAGAAAGAGCATATGCTCATTTAGTTGATTCAAGCACAAATAATTGTATGGATGGTTGAATGACTTAGCATTCAGTTTTTCATGAATTTTGAACAACATTTTAAACTGTGACAATTTAAAAGATAGCGGATGAATTAACAGATGAATTAATTTAAATTACAGATGCGAATTACACTTTTGTATATGAAAACTGGCGTGCTGGCGTGCTGTTGCGCACCGGCGACGGTTATGCTAGTATCTGAGCTGATTTCGACTAGAGAGATAATAGGATTAAAATAACATAAAAGTTAAAAGACAGACAGGCGAAACAGGGCTGATGATGCAATAAAAGAAAAGAAAGTTATATATGCGGCAGTGATGCGCTTTTGTCTATATTGTGCAGCGACCATGTCACCATAACTATGCATTTTGACTGACATTCAGTATACCATGAAGAAGACATTCTCTTTAGCTTTGAATAGTTTAATTTGTAGTTATTGAATATAGGAGACCATTGAAGCATGCAATTGGGGCATTCCAGGACCCAGCAAATCTCAAAATAACACCCTATATATCGGATTTCGATAAAACTATGTATTGGGGGTTATCCGGGCCACACATTCACGCTGTGAAATTTGCAGCCTTGTCCTTCGAACAGTTTTGGAGTTACAGCCTCGGGCAACTTTGCAATATCGTGCAAAACTCTATTTTTCAGCGGGCAATATCTCCCATCTAAATCATGCGAGCCATACAAACCTATATATCATAATCATAATGAATCATAGAGTAGGCAATATTTTTTTTTTAATTAAACAAATTGGTAATTTTAACACGTGATCTAAGGTAAAATCACGTGATTTTATAGTCTGGTCATTAAAAATTCGGATTTTCTTTCATGCCAGAATCGACTTCCATACATGGTAAAAAATTGGCAAAAATTGGATATCGTTTTTTTTTCTCTCTAAATATTGTATTTATATTTTTGTATTTGGAAAAATCATGGTCACCAGGACGTCTTAGGTAATAACTTTGCACGCAATTGTGCTAGAGAGCCCAAATCAACGGCATTATGCTCATCTCGTCGACCTGCTTCCAATGGTATATAACATGAACACTGTACTCGCTCTGTCACCTCAAGGTCACGTGACCTGAGGTCGTCCCGTCCAGTCCACGTCAGATCGACCAAGCCATAACAGCCTACTTCTCATATTTCGACGAAATTACGTGTCGGGGCTTATCTGGGCCATAGATTCACGCTGTGAAATTTTCAGCTTCGTCCGTCGAATGGTTTTCTAGTTATAGCCTCACGCATCTTTTCGATGTCGCGCTAAGCTCTAATTTTCAGCCGGCGATATCTCCCATATAAATAATTCGAATTATATACATCATCAGAATCGCCATTGACCACAAATTAATGTAATGCATTTTTTTCATTTTTTTTACATATGACCCAAAGTCAGGTCACGTGATTTCGTTATGTTTTCAGTTAAAATTCGTGATTTTTTGGTGGAATAGAAAGGTGCAGGCCCTTCGGCTTCGAATCCCGTGACACCTTTCCACTCAGTAATCAAGATCACGGGATGACATAATTCATTATTTCGCCGATAGAGGCGTTTGTGGATCCTCAAGACATCAAATTCTCTCATCCTTATTTGCAGACCGAGAATGCTATAGAAGTAGCTAAAAGTGTCTTCTAGGGATACAAAATGTTCAAATTTGCCAACTAAAAATAATATTTTCAACAAATCATTTATTGCTTCAAGTTAGGTCATTTGGGAAATCAACCTTCGGTCACGTGACCTTGAGGTCATGGAGCGACCTGCAGGAGTCATGTTATGCATCATTGAATGCAGCTCGACGAGGAAATATAATGCTGTTGAGTTAACCCTCGCCCTACGGGGGGTCCTAAAACGACCCCCCCCTGAGGTTTTTCTTTCATAACTTTTGAAAAATGCGGCGCATCTTGCCGAAATTTTAAGTAGATAAGTATACAATAATTATACGTAATCTGTAAAAATTTCATTGAAATATTTTGAGAAATTTGGGAAATAATGATGTTTTGATGACGTCATGTTGGTGGAAAAACGATAAATGTTTGACAAATCGTAGCAAACAGAGTTTTGAGAGAGAATTGGAAGCGCAAATAAACAAAGATATAAATTGGGATTTTTCTGTTAAATGGTAATCTTGGATTTTCGAAATTTTGGGTTTTTGACCCCCAAAATGAGCAAAAACTTATTTTTTGGGAAAAATCACCACAAAATCAAAATTTTCAAAGATGTTTAAAAAAAGGAATATATGTGAGAGAACTGAGTATGGACAATACTCAAACCAAATTCAAAAAAAAATATCTCCATTTCGGACTGAGTGATGGCTCCCTAAGTTTAAGAAATTAATGACGTCATTTTTTAATTACTTTTTTTTCTTTTTTTGGCCATATACGTATAAATAATTACCTTTTCTGTAATTCTGAGGCAAAACTTGTCTAGGAACATGCCTTTTTATTTGCATTTATCAATTTCTCATTTTGAGGTTTTCTGATAGAGCAAAATCGCTGTTCTGGACGTGGTCGATCGAGGTCATTCACTTGACCTGGAAGGTCACTCATTGACCCGAAACCTAAAAATTGCATACCGTTAGATTCCAAACATGACAGGCAACATGTTGGTTCTTACCGCGTTGCTCTATTGGTTTGGAAGTTAACAGGGGGGTCTTTTTAGGACCCCCCGTAGGGTGAAGGGGAAAAAAGCTCCTGTAGGACGAGGGTTAAGCTCTCTAGCACAATTACGTGCAAAGTTATTGCCAAAGACATGATATTTGTTTATATTTCTAAATACAAAAATATAAATAAAATATTTATAGAAAATCTATCTCCAATTTTTTATCATCGAAGGCTTATGTATTAAAGTCCATTCTAGTATTGAAAAAATCCGAATGGCAAATGGCCACCTTATGGCCTCACGGGATCTGACCTGAGATCACGTTAAATTTGTGTTTTTTTAGTATTAAAAAAAATTAAAAAAACAATAATAGACCTATTTCTATGGTTTCAGATGATTCTGATGTTTATATGACTCGCATGATTTAGATGAGAGATATTGCCCTTCGAAAATTAGACTTTTGCATAACATTACAAAGTTGTCCGAGGCTGAAACAAAACAAAAAACATTCGACGGACGAAGCTGAAAATTTCACAGCGTGGATCTACGGCCCAGATAACCCCCGACAAGTAGTTTAATCGAAATCTGAGATGTAGGGTGTTAAGCTCAGGCTCCACTGTGCACTTTTGCGTGATGCGTTTTTTCGATTTATCGTTTTATCGTGTCGCTTTGACATTTTTTCACTTTCTAGCTTTTTCGCTTTCTAACTTTTGCACTTTATCGTTCCTCAAGCATCAACACATGTTTCAGGTGACACACTTCGTTAGGGAACTTCCGAGACGGGTGGAACTGCGACACAATCGGATTATCACAATATTTTTGTTTCGCCGCGATATTGTGATCCAAGATAAAGTTATCTTCCATCAAACCCCCACTACATTGTAATTTTTACCCTTCTTCTCACCCTTCCTCAACTCTACTGCTTATTTCCCACGCCGGTACCTGTCGCCAGGCCTGGGAAACCCTAGCTGTGTGTCACCGTTGGGATTCTGAAGCCCGAAGTTTGTCACCAGTTTTTTTCCCTACAATTTTGCCAACGTTTCCAAAACAAAACAAAATGACACTGTCAGACGCAGATTTCGTTGTTTGTTGATTAAGGTTTAAGGGCGCGACGACTACTGGAGTCAATTTGCGGTGATAAGGTATTAAAATGTTGCCTTGGTGCACTATGTTTCTGCTTTTGCAATGCTGCCATCTGCCACATGGTAGTATGACATCATAATGTGCTGTCATATTGTGCACCAGCATGCAAATATGTTTCTTAGTCAAAGGTTGTCAACAATAACATAGGCTTTGAAAGCACAAAATGAATATAGAAAACAAAAATAAGATGGCCCCTCAGAATCATTCTGCATCCCCCCACCCGATTAGCAGGATTAAAATTAGTCCTGTTGGAGTGGGAGGAGGGGTAACAAACAGGGGTGATCTCCTGTACCTACCTACCAAGTTCAAGTTGGGCACATACATGGGCAACTTAAGAGGAAAATTGCATACAAATGAGACATCTTTAGCACCTCAATATAACAGAGCAGACACTAAACTAGCAGATATTCTGCCTTTGACCAATATAGCATAACTTTTCCACACATTTGGTAGGACCCTGCCTGATGGGTGAGTTCATGTTTTGGCAAACCGACTGCTGAGTGCATCATATAGTCTTCTTAGGCTGACTTTTCAACTCTCTATGTATTGTTAGTTTTTATGCTGAATTTCCCACTTGCACCATGGCTTCAAAGCAATCTTAGGACCCTGCCTGGAGGGAAGGGGGCTGCAGGCCAGGCCCTACTGGATGACTCTGCCCCCCCCCCCCCGACTGGTTATTTATTCAACTTTTGGGGAAAGATTCAATAATGATTCATTTTGGAACTTCGATGATTAAATCACCTTTGGATTCATGAATAACAAATTTGATAATTGATTATTCCCGATTCAAAGAATCAAAACAATATTTTAATCGATTCGATTCACATTTGATTCAACATTTAACCCTATTTGTAACAGGCTCCTGGCTACCCCTATTTGTAACAGGGGGGGGGGGGGCGGATTCCGCCCCCCCCCCGGAGATCTCGAGATCTACCAGTCCGATTTTCAAAAATGAAACGGTGTTTGGTTCCTCTCAACACGATCTACATTTATAAATAACAAAAAAATCTAAATTTTGGATAGGGGGGCAACAGGGGGGCAAAAACGAGAAATTTTAGTGGTATTTTTTATTCAACATAGCTTTCATGTTTATCGACCGATTTTAACACAACTAATAGGAATCGATAGATTGAATCGGAAATTGATATATGACGGTAAAGTTTGAAAATTCAAAAATCATAGGCGTGTCTTGTCCTATCATTACATGATGTCGCACAAGCATGGACATGTCACTCAATATGGGGGTGAAGTAAATGCGTAATAAAACCATTTTTTGATGTTGTTTTTTTGATAAATGAAATGGTATGTGATTGAGACATTAGAAAAACAGTTATAAATCATATTTTTTGCCATAGGCGGTACCAGGTTAGTGATAAAGGGGGGTAAAATTGGGAAAAATATTAACCGCAGACAAGTTGCTACCCAGCACTATAAATATGTTACTGATCATAGATAGTTCCTTTTTGCATGTTGTACTTCATCATAGGCGTATCCAGGATCCAAACTAGGGCGGCGCAACACCTTTTGATAAGTATATTATCCGCTATTATGATACTAACTAGTCAACAGTGACTATTTCACTTACAACTTCAATTAACATTGCTTACCCCCCTTTTTACCCTACCTGGACTCGCCTATTATCTTATAATCGTTCGTAGAATAGCCTGTGGTGCGTGTTTCATCCGAAAACTGCAGTATGTTATGTCATTGTACGCCCATGCCTCTTAGTTTCCTTGCAATAATATGACCCCCTTTCTTCCATTCCTGAGCGCGCCTCTGCAAAAAAAAGACTTTATTCCCTTTTCTGGTCTCATATGTGCATATATTATTATAAGCTAAACGTATATTGCGCCGTTATCGCTGGCATATCGTCATCACCATGCCAGTCACCCCCCTTTTCATGTTCCTGAACACGCCCCTGAAACTCTATATGTAATAAATTATGCAAATAATGGAAGCAGAAGCTATCTTTTACATCTTGATAGCTATAAATGCCCCTTACATTGCTCTATTGGCTTCCCGCCAAGCATTGAATACTTCCTGGACCCCCCCCCCCATTTCAAGCCCCTGAAACCGCCTCTGCCATGCAATTTTGTATGATATTTCATTAACATCATCTAATTTGCACTTTTTGCAATCACGGTAAGCCGATGTAACTCCTTCATACTTGATGCAGTTAGGAAGAAACCGTGAAGATCGCATTTCCGTATTTTCGCCAAATGTCGCCTCCGAACCCACCCAAAACTGTCCCCTGGAACCGCCTCTGTTCAAGTTAAGAACTCAAAATTTTGACTCCAAATGCGGAGTTCAATTCTATGAAAAGTCCTAAAATTTCATGGGCCTGCTCCCAGCCGTTCTGGAGATATCTGCGAAAAACATGAGGGGGGGGGGGGGGCGGAATCCGCCCTGCCCCCCCCCCCCCCCCTGTTACAAATAGGGTTAAATGTGTTGAATTTATGTCAAATCAATAAAAATGGGAACTTACAAAGCCATAGGTATATATGAATTATGATCATTATAACATTGTTATAGCAATAATATATCAGTAGAAATGAGTGCATAGCCACTGGGACTGCATTGTATTTGCAGTCGCACAATTTATTATGCACACTTGAATTGTTAAGAATCGTTAAATTTGATTGCATGCAGGTTTTGATTCAATCTTGATTCATGAATAAAAAGATATGGTGGTGAATTGATTCTTCTTCAATGCAAGCAATTTGCAAGGTCAAATCAATAACCAATCTGGTCCCCCCCCCCCCATGATTAGCAGAATTGTATAATTAGTCCTATGGGAATGGGAAACTGGTGGGGAAAAAAAACTGGCTGCCCTGTCCCCCCTCCACCTAGCACTAAAAAATCCTGGTTGTTTGACTAATGTACCTGTTGGTACGCCATGTTATGCACAGTATGGCAGCATGGTATGTCACAGTGTCATATAGCAACATCAGAAATGCAGCAGCATTGTGCACTACAGCAAAATTTCCAAATTTATTAGGATGAAGCTGTTATTATTAATAGGTTATATGTTAGGTTAAGTTTAGTTTAACAGGTTTGTCAGAAGAAATACAGAAATTTTGCTGTGGCGCACAAGCATTGGGAAATTTGAGTGGAAAACGACACCCTATGGATACTATTTGTCCACTCTTTTCCCAAGTTTTCCTCTTAATTTTCCACTCCTTATTCTAAAATGTGTTGGATAATTTGAACTCTATACTGATTTATGGATGTAATGATAGGACAAGACAGAGAAAGATAGGTCAAAATTGGCATAAGTAATAACTAATTCTGGTGAGCATGTAATTGGACATTGATAAAGCCGAATACAATGGCTTTTGGTTGAATTTTCCACTCTTTATGCTTATTTTCAGCCATAATTTTCCATTCCACACCCAAGCTCCAAAGCAATCCTAGGACACTGGCACAAGGCCAAAATTTATTACGACAAAGTTGTTATTATTAATAGGTAAAGTTAGGTTAAGTTAAGTTGAATGGCTCCGTCAGAAGAAATATGGGAGTTTTGCTTTGGTGCACAATGCCGCTACTTTTCTGATGTTATCATATGCTGCCATACTGTGCATAGCGCGGCACGCTGACAGCTACCTTAGTCAAAGATTACCAAATTGCATAAAAAGTGACGCTTCTGTACCTACCAACCAAGTTTAAGTTAAGCACATACACAGGCAAATCAGAGGAAAATGTCATACACTGGGGTATATTGATCTTTAATTAAAGCACCTCAGCATGACACATCAGACACTACACCAGCAGATTCAAGGGGTGGGAGACCACATCCTCTGATGATGATGATGATGATGATGATGACGATTGGGGTTTACGGGCGCCACAACTACCAAGGTTATTTGGCACCCATGGCACATCCTCTGAGGAACACCCGATACTTGACCCGATACGTCAAATCAAGAGCCTGATGTCAACACTTCTACATATTTACACTGGATAAGTCAGAAGGTTATGTATACTTAGTAGGCAGCCTACCGATTTGGTAAAGACAAGAGCCATTCGACCTTGAACACGGCTGACCACCGGATGACGTTACTGGCGGTATCCAGCTCCTTCGTCGGCGCCGCGCTCATGCAGAAAACGTAGTCAGTCGCCAGTTACAGCTCGCTGTTTCGTACGGCCAGAGATTCACGAAGACGAGCGTGGTGAATTCTCAGTGCCCATTAATTCCTAGAATATGCTAAATTGTATGATTCTGCCCAAGTGAATTGCCGGATATGACGCGAAACGCGCCGTGACATGCCGTGACTCCGCCTCCAGTGACGTCACATCAAGGTTCTGGCTCAAACGAGGCGGCTATAGCGGTGTCACCCCCTGCGAGCCGCAGTCCACACACAAATCTTGCGCAACACAAATTACTATCGCCCCGCTGAACGGCCTCTGTTCTGTACTCCTCAAAAGATGCATACCCGAACGGAGGAGGACGGCGACACACTACCGTTCTGCCTCCGTTGTAATTGAACAGCGTGTGGCGTTCACGTGCCGTTTCCAAGCCGCCAGGCTGTGCACAGTGCTCATTATCGTTGATATTGCGCATGTTTTGTTCCGTGAACAAACGAACTCGTGATCGCTTGCTTAAATATTTTATAGAGCTGCAGGATTATCTTAGAATTGCAGGAATATTTTAGAGCTGCAGGATTAACCGAAGGTTGGTTTCCTCATTGGAAAAATGTACTATTATTTAGAATTGTTTTTCCATTGTGAAAATTAATTATATCTAGGTGCGAGTATCATGCAAGAAGTGATCATTTGCAAAGGTGTGGAACCTACTTGTTTGTCTAAGATTTGTCACCGATTACTCCACCGATGGCTATAGATTTGTCACCGATTAGAATGGCAGAACGGTAACTTTGCCCAGCCCTGCCTGTCGCAACGGTGGCCGAGAGATTATAGGCGCTGATCAAAATGGTATAATTATCCAAAGATTATCCAAAGAAGATTACGGGTTCCAAGCCCTGTCAGGCGGCTTTTTCGCCGTCTCACATTTTTCTCTAATAAAAGACGAGGCGAAGCACAAACGGATGTAATTTCACAGGAAAAACTTGCATACAAAGCGTCAACAATCGTTGTTCCGCTGCGCACAAAGCTTAATTTAATAGGTATGTATCAATATATGAGCATGGTAAATACCTGTTGTGTGTACGGCAGAGCTCGGTTAGATTCCAACAATCATACGAATATGTAGGTATGCATCGTAAGCGAGTCAAAGCGACTCCACTGATGATTTGCACGCTGGCTAAACCACGGGCTTCAATTTGTTCCTTCACAAGCAACCTCTTGCCTCTCCACTGTCCACAGCTCATTGAATGGATATTAGGCAAACACAGACCACTTTTAAATTCCCTAGCTTCCTCCCACTTGTGACTTGAACTCCTAACCAGACTTGTCAATGATTCATATTTGTCATGAATCGATTCACAGTGATTCACGGACCATAATGAATGATTCAATCATGATTCAATCACTCAACATTACCATAATGAATGATTCAATCATGATTCAATCACTCAACATTACCATAATGAATGATTCAATCATGATTCAATCACTCAACATTACCATAATGAATGATTCAATCTTGATTCAATCACTCAACATTAAAGGGAAGTGTCGACTCCTTTGTCTAACTCCTTTGATTTTGAATGTGCGACTCTAAGATTTTATGAGCGTGATATGGAGGTCATGCTCTACCTGTGTGCCAATTTGCATGCACATCAGAATAGTCTGCTGTTTGACCTTAAACATATGACCTGCTCTAACTCCTTTGATTTTAAATGTGCGACTCTAAGATTTTACCAGAATGATCACTAGGTCGTGATCTATCTGTGTATCAATTTTGAAGCCAATCCAAATAGTTCGCGAATGTATTTCCGAATGTGAATGTGAATGTGAGGCAATTGGACACGCGTGTTGTTTATTTTGATTATAAAATGATATTTATAATATTTATTATAATTGCAAATTCCAAGTTCCAAAAGCATTAATGACTTTACGTTTCACTTTTTTAAGCGAATAGAACATTTATTTTGATTTTGCATTAGGTTTTTTATAAAGCATGATGTGGAATAAAGCGGCGCCGATGCGACAGTGATATTTGGGACATGTGGAGGTCATGCAAATGTTTGTTTATGATTTCGTTTTTGATATGGCATAGCCTAGAAATTAGGAAAAGGTGGGTACTTTTTGATAATTTTTTGTGTGAAAAAGGTGTGCGTGTACTGTGTGGTTTATGAACCAAAGTATGAGTTATCAGTTAGTTACCTTTTCTAAGTATTTAGGTACCTATCCCTAACCCTACCAGTTCCAAGGTATTCACCTAGTTAGGGCTGATTGAACAGTGGCTTTGTGCCCACTGGAGTTGGACACAAAGCCTCGCTTTCTTTACGCATAGATGAATTACAGGCTACAGCTCAGGACACAGAGCTCATATAATTGGCCATTAAGTGCCTAGTTTGTCCACAGGGCACAGATGAATGCTGGGCCGCTGTCATATTTTGTGGACAGTTTATGCTGTTCGACCAAAAAAGAATGATTCTTTGAGCGATGAATGATTCAATCAGCCTATTTTCTCTGTATGAATGATTCAATCAGTGACTCACAACAGGTTTGCGCATGAGGTGAATCGATTCATGAGTCATTCATTTGAAATAAGAATGATTCAATCAAAAGTAGTCGATTCACATTGAATCATTGACAAGTCTGCTCCTAACATTCATGAAATCAAGATGAACCGCTTGAAACACATACAAGTTGAAACCACTTGACACTGCCACAACGGAACCAACCGCCCGACACACGCAAAGATGGCCATCGGAATATTTTGTTTACATTACACAACGGCGAGTGAAGAAGCTCAGCTTTCTTTTCAAACGCAAGGTGGCAGGAGTAGTTTAAATACAGCAAATCGCTTCATTGCAAATATTCGCTTGAAACACAGCCACAAACCACTTGCAAGGTGGCATGATGAGCACAGCAAACTGCAAAAGTGCAAAAACTTTCAACTGATCAAACATTTACTCGTTTTTATCTTTCTCATTTTTTCGTTTTTGCGTGTTGATTAGACGTTTTCTGGTTACACTTTTTCACTTTTCCGTTTCGATTTTGAGGTTTACCGTACCGATTACGCACTTTTTCATTTATTCACTTTGCCATTTCGTTCAGTGGAGCCTGCACTGTATATTGACACGTAGTTAACATTTTTATGAACGAGGGAAAACGCAAAGTCGACCTGATAAAACGTAAAAGCGAAGCGATAAATTGCAAAAGCGCGCAGTGGAGCCAGGCAGTTATGGTTTGGTCGATCTGCCATCGAATGCCCCAGTTATCACATGTTAGTCTTGCATTAATCCTGAAACAGAAAGACTACATTTAAAAGCAAGAGGCAAAACTACGTGAACTGACGTTAAAAGTGATTGCAGACTTCATAGTAGCCGTTTTCACGAAGGATTATTGCGCTGAAAAAAACATTCTGAAAGATTCCGAAAGTTTTGAAAAACTACACAACTTTTACATGTGTTTTTTGGCTAGAAATGTCCCTCATATTTTGTTTTATATGTTGATAAGAATAAAATATGTTGATAAAACCGCGTTTTGGTGGTAATAAGCAAGATAAGTATTGATAGAATCTTCCTGAAACTTTCTGGAAGATTCTATCAATACTTATAAATACTAAACATGCTCATTCTTCTTATTACCACCAAACCGCAATTTTGTCAACATATTTTATTCTTACCAACATATGAACAAATTATGAGGGACATTTCTAGCCAAAAATCGCATGTAAAAGTTGTGTAGTTTTTCAAAACTTTCAGAATCTTTTAGAAACCTTTCTGCGCGTTATCCTTCGTGAAAACGGCTAGTATACTCAAATGTTCCTGGGCACACCTGCATGGTTTGTTAGATTTTTAAACTAAATATTTATCCACATAGCTTCAACTATGCTGCTATCAGGCTGAATAACAATCAGCATACGCAGTTACTCGACAATATTTATTCGGTAGTTTTCTCGGAATTAAGCCCGTCACTTTCCGGCAAACGGTTTCATCGCGCCGTTTGCCGCAGCCGGCTGTTGGTTTACCGGCTCATTAGGGTCGAGGAGCATGCTCCGCCGGTCTCACAATCAGTCGTGTAGTGAAACTTGCCATTGTTGTGTATTTTGGATGTATTTTGCAATAATAAGCAATTGTGGAAACAATACGTTTTCCTATTCCTTTCATGGTGACAAAAAGCTGTTCACTGCTGCTTCCTGTAGATTTACCACCTGAGCAATTAACAATCACTTCGCTGATATGCAATCAAGGACTTCAATTGCTTGATATGGCAAAGCAAGTATTGTTTTAAAATTGGAAATGCATCTGTAATGCGTTACATTTTTCTTAATACAAAATCGGCACTTTGCAAGACTATTTCGATATCAACTGTCAAATCTGACAAGCGGCGTACGGCTGGAGAAGAGTGGCTTCCGGGCGTCAGGTGGGGGGAGTGAGACACCGGCGTCGAGACCACATGGCAGGCGACAAACACGCCCCGATCCTTTGTTTTGACCCGGACATCGGCAGGGTGTCGCTGTTAACCCGGCATTGACTGGGGTCTCAGCCGAACGCCATTGACTGGGAAAGGGGGTGGGTGGGCGTTAAACGACCCCCTGGTTATCTTCCGAACCAATGATCGCAGCGAGACGCGCAAGGCGGCATTCGAAAGATCTCAATGAGAAAAATCTTAAACATGCTACAAAATTACAAAGAAGGGTCAAATGTCAGGTCAGTCAGGTCAAAGGTCAAAATGGCCGTATTTGAGTTTATGGACTTCCATCGATATCTGCATTAGTTTGGCATCGATATCTGCATTAGTTGTTGAGAGATTCCCAATATTCCTAAAGGGGGGGGGGGGGTAAGAAAAGCCCCCCCCCCCCACAGTGACTCGAGGGTTAAGTTCCAAGCTAAACTGAGTAATGTAGACATTCCCCAATCTCCATTCACACAATCACAATCACAATTGCCATCCAAAGCCTTCGATTACGACCATGATCACCCAAAATGCTCCAAAGGTATGATACACATCCCGCATGAGCTAAAGTGAAATTGTTGGTCAATGTCAAGGCAAGGCCAGGTCACAAAAGGTCACTAATGCTCAAAATAGCTACGAAAGTTATGCAACAAATGTTTTATGAGTTATTTTCCACATATAATTCGATAGTGATAGTCATTTTACCACCTGATTTCATTTACGTGAAGTCAATGTCAAGTTCATGTAAGTTCAGGTCAATGAAGGTCAATATTTTAAATTGATAAATATAAATACAAAAGTGATGGTTCTAGACCAATTTGGTCTCCGAAATACAGCGGTGTCATTTTGCCATTTATTTGTCTGTATCTGGTCCATAAAAGCCATAAATCGCAATTTGTAAATATGACGTCATGAGTTATCCATACTTTAGATGCCGTAAGTCAGTCAAAAATGAAGATATCATTCTGCAATTTGGTATGGAAGTTTCCCATATGTGGTTCCCTGACATATATTCCGGCTTTTTGAATGTCTTTGAAAAATTTGATTTTTCGGGCATTTTCACACCAAAAACTTTTTTCGAATTTTTGGGGTTCCAATTTTTTTTTCCTCAACAATCCGAGATAGCCATGTTGTAGCCTTTGCCATTTGCTATCTTTTAACGTTTTGGATTGCATTTTACTCACAATATCGTATTTGTACGATCTGTTACATTTTAGCTGATTTTGGTGTAATACTCGTGTGTAGTGACGTCATTAAATTCGCTATAACTCGAAATGTTTTCAACGACATTGCTTTATTTTTCACAGAAGACGTAAACGTGATTTAGAAGAGGGTACCCGAAGTTTCACGTTGATAGCGCTATTGCGGTTTTTGAGATATTACGAAAATTCATCAAGGGGGTTAAACGCCTCCCCCAGTCAATGGCGGGTTAACCCTCTCCCTACGGGAGCTTTTTTTCACCTTCGCCCTACGGGGGGACCTGACAGCCCCCCCTGTTAACTTCCACACCAAGCTAATTAGAGCAATGCGGTAAGAACCAGCATGTTGCCTGTCATGAGAGGAGTCTAAGAGTATGCGATTTTTAGGTTTCAGGTCAATGGGTGACCTTCCAGGTCAAGTGAATGACCTCGGATTTACCACGTCCAGAACAGCAATTTTGCTCTTCAGAAAACCTCAAAATTAGAAATTGATAAATGCAAATAAAAGGGCATGTTCCTAGACAAGTTTTGGCTCAGAAATAGAGAAAAGGTAATTATTTTTAATCATTTTATTTTATTTTAGGGGTCAAAAACCCAAAATTTTGCAAATCTGAGATTGCCCTTTTAAAGAGAATGCCATGTTGTATCTTTGGTGAAATGCGTTTGCAATTCCCTTACAACTCTGTTTTCTACCATTTTTCAAATATTTATAGTTTTTTCACCAGCATGACGTCATCAAAACATGATTATCTCCCAAACTACTTAACCAATTTAATTAAATTTTTACATCATACGTATAATTGTTGCAAACTCAGCTACCAACAATTTCAGCAAGATGCACCGCACGTGTCAAAAGTTATTCAAGAAAAACCTCTGGTGGGGCTGTCAGACCCCCCCCCCCCCGTAGGGAGAGGGTTAAACCGCGACTCACTGGGGGGGGGCTATTTTGTGCCCTCCCCCTCCCGTTATTTTGCAATAACTCTTAAACGAACACTGGTATCGTCACTAAACTTTCAATACCTTCTCTCACATCAATTCTACACATGTTGGCAAAAGGAAAAATATGAGGTTATGATAGATCAACCGGGAATGACGTCAGAGTGACGTCATGTTCTTCGGTTTTTGTTGCAAAATAATGGTTTGCGGAAAACGCTGCAAGGGTACGATATTTGAGATAAACTCAATTGTCTTACATCACATTACTGACAATAGACCGGGATATGAAACTGCTATCTCGGATTTTTGAGTTTTTCAATTCAAAATTTTGAGAAATCCAAATATTTGTTTTTAACAAAGTTTCAAGAAAAAATCAGAATTATCCAAAAACCTGAATATATGTGATTGAGACTTATGCGGTGAATATGTGTGTCAAATTTGAAGTCGATATCTTCAAAAATGACTGACTTATGACCTTTAAATGACAAAAAACGACCACCTCTCACAGCATTACTATGCATAAAAAACCGCATTTCCGTTTTTGCTTTTTACTTCTATTTATATGGAACAAACAATGTTCTAAGGTCATTTTTCGCGTTCTAGACGAAACAAAGAAAACATAAACATGTGTTACAACGCCTAATGACCGTAATCTGCAGTTTGACCTCGTGACCTCGGATGACCTTGACCTGACCCAAGGTCATAACCAGCTTAGAAAGGTACTTAGAAGTGTCGGACTCACGAATCATGCTGATTTATCGACAGATTATGCGTTTAATATCGCAATTGTGCGCGACAATTCCATCCATCGAGACCTTTTGACACGGTCAAACATTTTGTACTTGACCTGACCTGTGACATCATCAGTGACCCCGAGGTCAACAATATTATGTTTCCCTCGATACATTTCAAAGAGCTATCGGATGCCGTTTTAATTTGTACATTCAGTCCAGTAGTTCCGGAGATGCGAGGGGGGCAAAAAATAGCCTCCCCCAGTAAGTCGCGTTATGAAATATACCCCAGTAACTCGCGGGTTAAGGCACACCCGGCCCATGCAATGACGCCGTTACCACGGCCCAGCGATACCATTACAACGTTGAGCGCCAGCCAGCCGGCCCCGTCACGGAGGGCGTGCGGTGGCAGCATCTACGCAGGACATGACCTAGAAACGTCAGCAAGCGCCGGCCCGGGCCGCTGCAGGCACGATGGAGGGACAGAAGGACCAATGAGAGGACGGCAAAATGGCAGCAAAAATGAAAACCGAGTGGAAAAGAAATCACGGCAGCAAGGCGATAAACTGGCAACTGACATGGATTTGTTAAATCAAAAATGATAAAAGTCCTGGAAATGAGAGAAGGGGACTTAGGACTCGAGATTCAAGCAGAGATGTATCGGGAGTGAACGGGGGAGAGAGGACGGAAGGAGGCTTAGTCGCGGCGTCCCGCCGCGAGGTGAGGCGTCACGAGCACGACAGTGTCGTCAGTGGTGTTAAGGCCGTCAGGCTATGACTGCAGATTTGTGTGGTTAAATTCGTGGATCGTAAATGAGTTGCCTCATTCAAGAAGTTGATCTCTAACTAAAACGAGAAGAAGCCAAGAGGAAGTTGAGAGAAGTGACGTTGTTACTGAGGCCGAAGGGCGGTGACCCGGAAGATTGGGTGCTGTTGTTCTGTTTATTTCCGTACCGCACCATCACATCAAGTAAGGTCGCACAGTCTGCACAATCCTGGTGGTCCTACCTTCCATTCGCCGTTAATTTTTGCATCCCTGCATACCATTTATAAATTTGCACAGTCATTTGCGGCCGTTTTATTATGGCTCACCTGCCATGAATTGGTAATTTAGTCACGGTATGTTTTTTTTTTGTGTGCCAGCGCACGAGCTCCAAATCATCATTTAAGGATTGCCTGAAATGTATGCAGATCATTGTTCTCAGTGTTGTCTCAATCGCGTTAATCCTCGCCCGGGTAGGGCGGGGTGGATGCCACCCCTCGGTTTTTCTGGAATAACTCGCGTAGGTTTTAACCGATTGCGATGGAACTTTCAGTACCCTACTTTTGAACAATTTGACACATACTCTGAAATTTGTAACTTCTAACCCACATGACCCGTGACCTATGACCTGTTTCTCAAGGTCATGCCAGGCGCAACAGGCGTCCCGCAGTATCGATGCTTGTAACCTGTGCAGTTTCCAAGTGTTTGTTGTTCAGGAGCATATGCATAGGTGTTTCCAGGTGACAGTTGGGTTTCCACTGAGATTGTGACCTCGATTGACCTTTTCAGAGGTCAACTGAGGTCATTGACCTCCGATGACCTCAGATGACCTTTGTTTGGCTTCTGGCCGTTTCTAGTACATTTTGTGACGCTGATTTCAAATTTGGGATCCATTTTACATAATTATATGTTGCACTGGGGTCATGCGCTTCCACAGGTCAACCGAGGTCACTGACCTCAGATGACCTGACATTATCTTTTTTAATTTGGCAGTTTTTAGGACATTTTGCAACGCTGATTTCAAATTTTGCCCCCATTAAGCATTATGATATGCTCATTCACGATATTAGCTCGATAAAATTCAATTTATGCGCATTTACAATTGTGATGATTTTTGGGTCATTGACATGACTGCAGAGGTCAACTAATTATCTAAGACCTTAACATTGGGTATCAGCGGCTTCCTCTCGTCACAAGCAACACGCTCGTTTCAAAGTCGAAGCTCTAGCTCATTTAGGGGCGAAACGCTAATGTGTGGCTGATCAGTTGGGCGCGTGACCTTGGCCGGGTCGGACGCTGCGCTGTGGGCTCCGTGCGGCCATGGCTGAGTGAGCGGTGCGTGCCCGAGCGCCCGGGTGACGGCAGTGCTCAGTGCTGCGGCGAATTTGCAGTTGGCGAAAAGCAGTTAACGTGTGATTCGATTAGTGTGACGGCAAAACCTACCAAAAAGGACTTTATCATCACTGAGTCAAGATCGACGAGACGTCAAGTGGTGACTGGAGAGTGAGTACTCACTTCGAGATGGACACTGACAGTGGTGACGATCCGACGTTCACGGATTGTCAGGCTTCGGGGTCGGAGAGTGCCAGTGGAACGTTCGGTGGGCGCAAGAGGCAATTTTCGCTGCACGAAATGGTGCACAAAGCCGAAGGAAAGCGTGCCAAGCGTCAGGCCGCCGCGCGGCAGTCAAGGTCACCGACCGGCCCGCCGCCACCCGAGGCGGGTCAGGGTCGGGGTCGGGCGGCTGGCGCCGAGCCAACACCGGAGCCGGTACAGCTGAACGCAACCACCCTGGCTGAAATAAAACGTCTGATCGACCAAGGTAACGCCAACGTTATAAAAACCCTGGAAGCAAAACTGGACAGCATGGACAGAAGGGTGGCTATACTCGAGAGTGAGTGCATGGATAAGGATGGACAAATCCTGCAGCTTTCGGAGCAGCTGCAGCAGCAGGTGAGGGTCAATGAGGAGATGGACATCAGACTGGAGGAGCTGGATTTGAACGGCCGTTTGTCCTCCCTCATCCTTACCTGTGAAGCATTTGCAGCACACCCGCGCAACACAGATATTGAGCAGCTGGTGGTGTCAGTGTTGAACGAAAGACTGCCGGATCTAAACATGACAAAGGCAGATCTGCAAGCTGCGCACAAACTGCAGAACGATGCAAAAGTCATATGTAAGTTTGTGAAGAGACAGCTGAGGGACACAGTGTACGACGGACGATTTGAGCTGGCGCGGTTTCACAGTGGTAACCCCGGACGTGACGGTCGACGTCTGGCGCCGTTATACATCTCGGAGTCGCTGACACCGAAAAACCGGCTGCTCTATGAGGAGTTGCTGCGTGCCAGGCGGCCGGAAAACGGCGGGATGATCGCCTCGGTCTTCAGTCGGCGGGGAGTTGTCTGGTGCCGCACGGAGAAGGGCGGCGCCAATCTCAGAGTGCAGGACGAGGTCGGCCTGCGCAGGATCCTGGGTGGGCGTCGCGTTCCAGCGCAGCCACGCCATCCGCGGCGGCAGGTCCCGGGTCGGACGTCATCTTCGGCGCGGCGGACGCCTGCTTCGGCCGCGGTCGCTGCGCCGTTCGCGCCTCGCCCGGCGCCGCTCGCGCCTCGCCCGGCGGCTGAGCGCGCTCCGCCGCGGTCCTCTGGAGGCGTGGTGGCTGCGGACTCTGGTGATGCGGGTGCGGGGACGGCAGGTGCTTCTTCGGCTGCGGTTCCCGGCACGTCGATCCCGTCGGCTGGCGGTGGGCCGGGGCAGCGGCCGGTGACCGGTACGGACGGCCCAGGTCCGGTCCCGGCCTAACTGTCTTCCCCGTTCGGGTCGGCGCAGTTTCTCCAGCTTTCGGCCGCGTGAGTCTGGACATGTTGCACGGTGCGTGCAAGGTGGTACAATGTGGGCAGTCATAGTATACATTTGTTACTTGTGTGGGGCAACGTAACATGATTTGCTAATCGTATAACTGAACGTGCAGCCCTTGTTTTCAATAAACAACGTGCAGCCTCGTAAACTCGGCGGTCAATACAGTCTAGTTTTGTTGGCGATGCTGATTACTGAGAGTTAGTGTAACGTAATATTAAGCTTTGCGGTGCTCAGATAATGTTTGACTCCCGGTCTTGTACGACGTGATATACTGTGTTTAGTGCGTAGCTCGGTCTGCCAAAATTGTAGTTTAACATTGAGTTATGTATTGACCCGCGCGGTCATGTAAGTGAAGCATGACTTCAATAGCACACAATACAGTGTGCTAAATCAAACGTCAACTAGGGCGATGTACGCCGTATACGGTGATGTGCATAATGTGGTGATTGTCACTGTCGAAAATGTGTGGAATGTGGTCGGCAGATCACGGGATTATAGACTGCATTTATATGTGTGCGCTCGCGCGGCGGCGGGTGGCGGTTGTGTGGCGCCGCCTCTCGCGGGATGGTCACAGCTCTCAAAGCGGGTCAATTTTCAGCGACAAGTGTAGATCATTATAATATGTGAAAGACAAAATGTCGTCACCTGGGGGCTCACTGGCGCGTGAGTGTGTTGAGGCGCGCAGTCGGGACTTCTAACAGGAGTTATGGGTATAGGGGGAGGGGAGGGGATTCGGGCAGCCCACCGACACAGAGTGGATGTTATTCGGACGGGATGGACGTATTACTCCGCTGGGGTAGGGCGCCGCGCCGAAGTGCCGAACTTATCTGTTGCCACAATCGTCAGTCATTGCAGTAAGGGTCGAACATAGTAACAATGAAAGTGAAATAGAGCGCATATCGATTGTAACATTTAATGTTCGCGGGCTTCGAAATCGTGTTAAGCGACGTTCTATATTCAGACACATTAGAATAAACTATCAGCATAGCATCATTATTTTGCAAGAAACCCATTCACTACCAAATATGGAGTATAGCTGGAGATGTGAATGGCGGGGACAAATTTTCTTTGCACATGGTTCGGAGTCGGGACAAGGTGGTGTAGCGATGCTATTTCCAGTGAATTTTCCTTGTACTCCATGCAAGCTGTATGGAAATGAAAACGGACGAGTCATTTGTGCGAAAGTAGAGACAAGAGCCGAGCGAGATGCAATATTTATCATGGGAGTGTATGGACCATCGATAGACAATCAGAATGATAAATGTACATTTCTAGATCAGGTGCGAGAGCTGATGGCCTGCTACGAAACGAATAACATGTGTCTTGCTGGAGACTTTAACATTAAGCTTAGTAAATTGGATTCAGGCAACAGCACTTACCATTGCACACGAGCGAGCAGGAAACTGCAAGACATCCTCACTGAGTTCTCACTGGAGGATGCATGGCGTTATCAGCACCCTGCAGTGCGCAGGTACACTTGGCGTAGACCAAATCTTACACAGCAGTCGCGCATTGATTATGTTTTCACTAGTATTAATCTCTTAACCAACAATGTGACAGAAACCAGAATAGATACCGGCATTTTAAGCGATCACAATTTTGTGGTTATCGACATTCAGATAAGTAATGAACGTCGAGGTCCCGGTACTTGGCGGTACAATAATTCGCTACTGAATGATATAAGCCACGTTAATACAGTTCGAGCAGAAATTGCAAGCGCAAACAATAATCGAGAGGTCTACTCGGGTGTCATTAGTAAAGGAGTTAAAATAGAAATGCTGTTGAGCAATATAAGGGTTCTTACGACACAGCGTAGCAAACGGTTAGCACGTGAACTTCGCAGAGAAGAAAATCAACTGTACAACAGAGCAAATGAATTAGAACATATCGTAGCAGACAAGCCCACTAATGCTCAGCTATCTGAATACGAAAGAGTTAAAAAAGCGTTAGACGATTTTAAAGAAAAACGAGGTAGGATAGCGATATTACACTCGCAAGCAGGATGGTTGGAGGATGGTGAAAAATCTACTAAGTATTTCTTACGATTGTGTAAAACAAAAAACGCACAAAAATCAATCACTACTGTACAAACAGATGATGGGCAAATTATTAGAGGCAATAAACAGATACTAGAAGCATGCGAAGTTCATTTCAAGAAATTATATGAATCAAAATTTAAGGAAGACCGCAATTTCCAAGGTTTCATGTTAGGTGAAAGTGCTCCACGTTTATCTGAAAACGAAAAGCTTATGTGTGAGGGCCCGATAACTAAACAAGAATGCAAAGATGCGTTAGACAAAATGGCGCGAAACAAAGCTGCCGGGATTTCCGGATTTACAGCCGAGTTTTTTTCATTCTTTTGGGAAGAAATGGGTGACTTGATGGTCAACTATTTCAACCACGCTAGAACAGAGGGAGAGTTATTTATTTCACATAGGAGAGGAATGCTAACCTTAATTCCTAAGAAAGGCAACCAGATGCAACTAAAAAATAAAAGACCCATTTGTTTATTGGACGTGATTTATAAGACAATAGCCAAAGTGATCGCAAATAGGCTAAGCAGTGTAATTGATAAATTGGTGCATACTGACCAAACCGGGTTTATCAAAGGAAGATATATAGGCGAGAACCTTCGATTGATATCTGATGTGATCGAATATTGTCGAATAGATAATGTTGAAGGCATATTGATGGCAATCGATTACCGAAACGCATTTGACTCAGTAGAGCACGATTTTATTATATATGTCTTGGAACTTTTTAATTTCGGGCCTTGCTTTATAGCTTGGGTCCGATTACTGTACAATAATGCGCTATTGACCGTCAGAAACAACGGATTCACCTCTGATTGGTTTCCATGTTCGCGCGGAACATTTCAGGGCTCGCCCCTCAGTGGGATGATATTTAACTTGGTTGTTGAAATACTTGCGATTAAAATCAGGGAGTCAAATATTGTCAAAGGGGTGAAGGTAAACGAGCATGAGATAAAATTAAGTCAATACGCTGATGATACCACTTTCTTCCTGAGTTGCCCATCATCTGTCCATAGGGTAATGGAGATATTAACAGAGTTCAAAAATATATCCGGACTAGAGCTTAACGTACAAAAATGTAGCATAATGTGGATGGGCTCAGTTCGAGATAGGAGAGAACCTTTGTGTGGCATCAAAGCGGTTTCAAAGGTGAAGATTCTGGGGGTTTGGTTCAGCGCATCAGAGTCGTGCAATGATGATAACGTTACGCCAGTGATTAAGAGGATAAAAAACACAATTAATTCATGGTCTCAGAGAAGTTTAACAATTAAAGCTAGAATTGTTGTAACTAAAGCACTCCTGGCTTCGCAGATGGTTTACGTAGCGGCATGTAGCTCGATCGCACAGGTCGAATTAAAAGAAATTCAAAGCCTAATAATGAGATTTATATGGCGAGGGAGACCACCCAAAGTATCGCAACATACTATATGTCAGAGTATAAGTCACGGTGGATTGAACGCGATTAACGTGACACACTTTTATACGGCTCTAAGATTAACGTGGCTTAAACGCATTATCATAAGTACAGATGCCGCTTGGTGCCTGATGTTACAGTCTCGATTAGGAGAGTTCGATGTTAAGGATTTGCTTAAAATTAGAAAGTGTAAAGTGTTTCTGAAAGGATTAAGGATACCGGGATTTTATAAGGAAATAATATCAAGCTTCCAAAGGATGTGCGAGAGTCCAATCACCGACGCGAAGCAAGTTCGGTCGCAGAGTTTATGGCACAGCGACGATATTAAACGAAATAATAAACCAACGTTCGTTAAAGGCATGTACCAAGCAGGCATTAAAATTGTTGATGATATCGTTTGTCCCAATGGTAATGTAATGAGTGTTGACAAGATCAGACAGAAATATCCTAATATGAAAACGCATTTTTTGACGATACAAGGTGTGACGAGCGCCATACCAACAGAGTGGAAAACGATTATTCGTGAAGTCCAAAATGTTAGATTGAGCCAAGTGGAGCGGACGGAGATCATGATGGTGGCCAACAAAACAAATATTGAACTTGCTAAATGCAAATGTCGCCATTTTTATAACAATTTAATCGAAAGCAATGAACCAACTGCCGTAACCCGATGGGCGTATTATGGCGTTCGCCCCCAATGCTGGCGGGAAATATACGAGTCACCATACAAGTGTACGATTTCAACGAGGCTTCAATCGTTGCATTTCAGAATTATTAACAGGTACATTCCTACAAGGAAATATTTGTGTACCAGAGGCGTCATTGGGAGTCCGCTGTGTCGTAAATGTTTCGAAGTAGATGACTTTAAACACTTCTTATATGAATGTGCAGACGTCAAGCCGTTTTGGAAAAAAATACTTAATAAACTAGTAGACAAATTCAAATTACCGAGTGACTTTAACGTATACGAATCGGTGCTACTTGGGTATCCTACAGCACCACCAATAGTAAATCTCATTTTGCTGCTAACAAAGCAGTATATTGTCACTATTAAACTAAACACTAATGATACGACTCATGAACCGCAATTATCATGCCTAACTCAGCTAGTTTCAAGATATGCGCAAGCAGAACTAATTATAGCAAAGCAACAAAAGACAATAGAACGACATAAAGTAAAATGGGGACTGATAATGGACGAGAGTGGCAATGTAACGATTGGATAGTGGTTCCAGTGACGGACGGCACTCGGCGCGGCGGGTGGCTCGGCGGTTAGTTTGCGTTGTCGTCTCCGTTAGAACGGGATATATTGAGGCATTGCGGTACCGTTATATAAGGGGGGAGGGGGGGGGGGGGGGGCGCGGCTAGCCGCCGCCGCCGGCTGGCGTGTTGTCGCCGCAGGCGGTAGGCCAGGGTGACAGCGGGTCGGCCGGTGGCGGCGGTCGGTGGCGGCGCGCCCCTTTTTGCGGGGGCGGTGACGGTGATGTTGTACTTAGATAGTCCGCTACCGCCGGCTGGCATGTTGTCGCCGCTAGCGGTAGGCCGGAGAGATGGCGGCTCGGCCGATGGGGTCGGAAGCAGGCGGACGCTGGCGGGGCGCCAGCGTTAGAGCGGCACTGTGTGTGTGTAGATGTAGGCACAACACAAATGTATATGTGTTTGTATGTATGCCATTAATATGTCTTATGATATGAATACACTATCCCTTAGGTGGGAAAAAGATGAAAAAAAAAAAAAAAAAAAAAAAAAAAATGTGTGGCTGATGTCGGTTTGTTAATATGTTCAAGGGACAAGTTAACCTTTTTAACTATTGGTGCACCATTTCTGTAAATAAATCCTTGTGTGAATTACCTATTGCTATAATTTGGGATGTAACCGAAGAGTGACTGATGAATGAATGCCGATAAGCGACTGATGCAACAACTGATAGAGGGAATTAACGTAATATCTATGTAGAAGATGAGCCATGACGGGATTCAATCATTACAAGACGGTGTGATGCAATTTTTCGCGTCTCGATACAATTCAATATTCAATTCAAGGTTCCGAGGTTTAAATGTTTGTTTTGGTGAACAGTGTTTAATGATATATTGAATGCCAACTGTTTCTGGTGAAGTCCGAGTGACGTGATAATTTTCCTGAAATATCTGTATGATATTTTGAGGAATTGCTAACCCGATTTCCCATTGGCCAGAGTATCTGAGATTTGAGCCTTAGCCTTGTCATTCGATTTCCGGGCTCAGTTGATTTAATTGGTCTGATTGAGGACATTTCCAAATCCGGCTAAATGTTTAAGTTAAATTAACTTCACTGTGTTTAAATTGAGATTTAATCTGTAAGCTGTTTTGCAGCCTTTGATGTCAGGTTCAGTTGAAGATAGGGTCATCACTTCAACGTGTCGGCTTGTACAAACAGATAATTTGTGGATTATGTCGTGAGGATTTTGATAAACAAGTCTTATTGACGAATTGTCCATTATGCGCTAATATTGCTTCCACACAGCCCTAAGCCGCCGATAATTGTAAGAGTATTATTTTTGTTTTGTTCACGAACGCTATTTTTTATTGCCGAATATTATTGCCGCATTTATCTAATATGTTGCAATGTCTAACATGTATTAACCCGGCAGTCACTGGGGTATATTCTGTGACACGACTCACTGGGAGGGGGGGGGGGGGGGGGTAGCCCCCTGTTATCTTCAGAACCAATGATGGCAGCGGGACGCGCAAGGCGGCGTTCGAAAGCGCTCAATGAGATAAACCTAACGCACACTTAAACAATTCAAATTAAGGTCACATGTCAGGTCACGGTCAAGTCAAACTTCAAAATCGAGGTATTTTAGTTTATGGACAATACTTGCCATCCATGGCCTTCGAGTGATCATGATCACCCAAAGTGCTGTCAAAGGTATGATACATATCCCACATGAGCTAAAGTGAGATTGTTGGAAAAAATAAAGGTCAAGGTCAGGTCACAAAAGGTCATTATACACAAAATATCTATGAAAGTCATGCAGCACATGTTTTATGGATGTTTTTACGCGTAGAATTACGCGAGAGTGGTAGTCATTTTACCACCTGACTTCATTTACGTGAAGTTAGTGTCAAGTTCAGGTTAAGTTCAGGTCACTGAAGGTAAAAATTTGAAATGTATCAATCTAAATGAAAAAGGCATGTTTCTATATGTTTTATCTACAAAAAAAAATACAGTGCTGTCATTTATTTGTCTGTATCTGGTCACTAAAAGCCAAAAAGCGCAATTTCAAAATAAGACGTCATGATTTACCCATACTTTATATGCCATGTCAGTCAAAAAAGATTATATCATTTTGAATTTGGTATGGTAGTTGCCCATTTGTTGTAATCTGACAGGTATTCCGTTTTTTTATATCTTTGAAAATTTGATTTTGTGGGTATTTTTCCCCAAAACAAAATTGAAATTTTTGGATCAAAAACCAAAATTTTCGAAATTTCGAGATGGCTGGTTTGTAGCCCTTGCAATGTTCTATCTTTTAGCGTTTTTATTGCATTTTTCTTCAAATGTGGCATTTGTACGGCCTGGCAAAGTTGAGCTGATTTTTGTGTCAAAATCGTGTTTAGTGACGTCACTAAATTCACTATATCTCGAGACAAAAAATCTGACGAAATTGCTACATTTTCGCATAAAAGGTGTAAAATGATGCCCGGAAAGGTACTGAAAGTTTGGCATCGATATCTGCATTAGTTGTTGAGAGATTCCCAATATTCCTAAGGGGGGGGGGGTAACCCCCCCCCCCACAGTGACTCGAGGGTTAAGTTCCAAGCTAAACTGAGTAATGTAGACATTCCCCAAGGGAAAGGGAATTGAGGAAGTCTTTAACGATTATCAAATTTAAATTCCTCTGCTTAACCCGCGCTTGAACGGGGTCTCAGCATAACACCATTGACCGGGGGGGGGGGGGGCAAATATTGCCTCGTTATCTCCGGAACCAATGAAAACAGCGAGACGCGCAATGCGGCATTCGAAATCTCTCAATGAGATGCATCTAAATCATACTCGAAATGTTCGAATTGAGGTTACATATCAGGTCAAGGTCGGGTCAAAGGTCAAAATGGAGCAGGGGCGCAGCCAGACCTTCGGCAAGGGGGGGGGGAGCACGGCATCCCCAGAGGGCCCCTCGGCCAAAGGCCCCCCCCCCCCAAAAAAAAAAAAGGTATCTCCTCGGATTTAGGCCTCTATATTTTGCAGAGGTCCTAAATTATCGCCAAAAAAACGTCGGACAGAGCCATGTTGAACAGACCCCATGCGTAGATTGAATGATAAGTACGTAGTCTGATTCAAAATAATGTGCGACAACTGACTCCCTTTGGCACCATATGAAGTATTAACACGCGCACCAACGTGGGGTGCGGATATCTGCCCACCTGGGGTTTTCGTAGATATTGGAAAACGGCGGTGTGTTGCGCCACCAAACTTAGCATAGCTCTTTGGGCATCAAATATCCACATTTTGTGTAATTTTGTATCTCGAGTCATTTCAGGTCAGGTCAACAGGTCATGTTAAGTGACCCCACCTCCAAGCAAGTTTTTGAAAGTCGTGCCAAAGTGATTGACCGAGCGGTTTCAAACTCACAGGGCTTAATTAGGCCATAAGTACCTACAATTCGTTTATCTTGGATTTATAATATCGGTGACCTAAGGTCAGATCCAGGGGCGCAGGCAGACCTTCGTCAAGGGGGAGGGCACAGCATCCTGAGGGGCCCCCTCGATCAAAACCTTACTCCCCCCCCAAAAAAAAATGCCGCGATATGGTATATCCTCGGATTTGGGCCACTATATTTTGCCGGGCCCCTAAATAGTCGCAACAAAAACGTCGGACAGGCCCATGTCGAACAAAAAATATGCGTAGATTGACTGATAAGTTCTTAGTCTGATCCACCCCCCAAAAAAATGCGGCAACTCATCCCTGTTGGTACCATGATGTGAAGTAATAACACGCGCACCGACTTGGGGGGCGGATATCCGTCCCCTGAGGTTTTCGTAAATATTGGAAAACGTCGACACGCAGCGCCGCCAAACTTGGTGTAACTCTTTGGGGAACAATCACCCAAATTGTGTGCCATTTTTTATCTAGAGTCATCTCAGGTCAGGTCCACAAGTCACGTTAAGTGATCCCACCTCAGAGCAAGTTTTTGAAACTTTGTGGTCGTGCCAAAGTGTTCGACCGAGCGGTTTGAAACTCACATAATTAATTTAGGCCATAGCCCATAAGTACCTACAATTCGTATCTCGAATTTGTAATATCGGTGACCTAAGTTCAATTCGATTTGGTAAACTTTCATTATAAGTAAATGGAGAAAATGAAAAAACGTAGAAATCCACAGAAAACGCTTAAATTTGACCAGTTTTCACCAGCTACCTACACCATTCTTGTGCCAAACGCAAAGATCCAAGTCACATTTGTGTTATGTGACCTCTACGAGGTCAACTCAGGTGACCCAAGAGGTTACGTGTTTTTTATATCAATAACTCTTTGCCAAGTGAAGGTAGAGTAATGGAGTTATCAACATTGTGTTTCGCTCGTTGAGACACGTTGATTGATGTAAAATTTGAACTTGATCTGACTTTGACCTGAGCACAGGACAGGTCAATTTTCGAATATGACCTAACTAGGTCATGATCATCCGATATACCATTCGATGCGTCTCAACAGAACAACGCAATGGTGAAATCTGTAAGTATCACTTTATCATGCGTATCTCGAAAGTGATTCCCTAATAACAATTCCGCGATTTTAAGAATGTTTCACGTTCGATGGCCTTCCCTGAGCTAGCTATTGACCCGAGATCAAATCTGATGAAGCCTGAGTGACAATTAATGAAATTATCTTTCGCACTGACAGATCCAGCATTTCTCCGCATCCGCGGGGGGGGGGGCATCTTTTTGTGGCAAAAAGGTACCCACATTTTTTCCCCGCGGATTTGGGCCGGTCGCCTTATTTTGTTTTCGAGCTAAGAAATTCACTTTTCAATTTCCCAAAAAGTGTGTGTTTTTTCTCCGAAAAGAACAGATTTTCCTATTTTGGAGGGTCAAAACACAAAATTTCGAATATTCGAGATCGCCATTTTGAAGAGAATGACATTTTTTCTCCTTTTGTCGTTTTATTTGCAATTTGCTTCAAAACTCTATTTTCTACGATTGGTCAAACATTTATCGTTTTTCCGCCAAAAATGGCATGACATGGCGTATTAAAACGTCATTATCTCCCACAATACTGCATCAATTTAATTGGAATTTGTGTGAGAAGGCGTAAAATTGATGCAGCATAAGGTACTGAAAGTTTGACGTTGATATCTATCATAGTTTTCAAGTTATTGAGAAACTCCGGGAGGGGGGCTAATTCTGCCCCCGAGGGGCGCGGGTTAAGTGTCACCGGGGCTGCTTGAAATGCATCAGGTGCACTGTTTTGTCTATCATTGAAAGAAAGAGATACATACAAACTTCAAATTAAATTACTCGAGAGAGAAAAAAAACTTCCGTTTTCATGAAGTTTCTCCTAAGATCATTGTTTTTACGTTCAGTGCAGGGAACGCGCGAGGGGGGGGGGGGCTACTTGTATTGACTGCCCCTCTCAGTTTCCTGTGGAAGGGGGGGGGGGGCATTTGTCCCTGATGTCCCATCACTTACCTAATGGAATTCATTTTCCCATTTTCCAAATTTGTATCAGCAATTGCGAAAGTTGTGTCATGCCGCGAAGCGGCGCGAAATTTTCCGTTTTTTACTGTGGATAGCTGGATTATGACTGCTGCAAAGACGATTTTACGATAAATTGGGAACGCGCGGGGGGGGGCATACTTGTATTGAATGCCCCCCCCCCCCCAAAGTTCGTAAACCTACGAATCGTGACGGAAAAAGCTCGTAAGCAAATGCTCGTATGCAAAGGTTCGTATCGGATAAGGTTCGTAGGTGATAAAGTTCGTAACGCCTAAAGTTCGTACTGGAAAAGGTTCGTATCGGATAAAGTTCGTATGCAAAAAGTTCGTAACGGATAAAGCTCGTATGCAAAAGGTTCGTATGCTGAAGTTCGTAAACAAAAAAGTTCGTAAGCCAAGGTTCGTATCGGATAAGGTTCGTATCGGATAAGGTTCGTATCGGATAAGGTTCGTATCAGATAAAGTTCGTATTCAAAAAGTTCGTAACAAATAAAGTTCGTATGCAAAAGGTTCGTATGCTGAAGTTCATAATGGAAAAAGTTCGTAAGCTAAGGTTCGTATGCAAAGGTTCGTAAGCAAAGGTTCGTATGTAAATGTTCGTATCGGATAAGGTTCCGAACCTTTCCTTACGAACTTTTTCCGTTATGAACCTTATGTTTACGAACTTTTGTCCGGTTACCGTTACCCTTCCGAACAGAGAGAGATAGAGAGACACCGTAAACAGTAATCACTTTTTTAATAAGAACTTTATCCGATACGAACCTATTGTCCTTATGACAGGCAACACGTTACTGTTTACGGTGTCTATCTTTCTCCGTTCGGAAGGGTAACGGTAACCGGACAAAAGTTCGAAAACATAAGGTTCGTAACGGAAAAAGTTCGTAAGCAAAGGTTCGGAACCTTATCCGATGCGAACCATTACATGCGAACCCTTGCTTACGAACTTTTCCCATTACGAACTTTTTCCTTTACGAACTTCAGCATACGAAGTTGTGGCATATGAACTTTATCCGTTACGAACTTTTTTAATACGAACTTTTGGAATACGAACTTTATCTGATACGAACCTTTTCCATTACGAACTTTAGCCGTTTCGAACTTTATCCTATACGAACCTTATCCGAAAGGAACCTTTGATACGAATCTTTGCTTACGAACTTTTTCCATTACGAACTTTTTCTTTCACGAACTTTAGCATACGAACCTTTTGCATACGAACTTTATTCGATACAAACCTTTTCCATTACGAACTTTAGCCGTTACAAACTTTATCCCGTACGAACCTTTTCCGATACGAACCTTTGCTTACGAACTTTTTCGTTACGAACCTTATGTTTACGAACTTTTGTCCGGTTACCGCTGGCGAGATAGATGGATGTGAAGCGTCCTCCGACTTCAGACGGAGAAAGGCTGCTGACATTGTTATATGGAGAAAAGGTAGAGAAGAGAGAGAGAGAGAGAGAGAGAGAGAGAGAGAGAGAGAGAGAGAGGAGAGAGAGAGAGAGAGAGAGAGAGAGAGAGAGAGAGAGAGAGATACATTTTTATTTCATTTTCGCTTTACAGGAGAGAGGAGAGAGGAGAGAGGAGAGAGGAGAGAGGAGAGAGGAGAGAGGAGAGAGGAGAGAGGAGAGAGGAGAGAGGAGAGAGGAGAGAGGAGAGAGGAGAGAGGAGAGAGGAGAGAGGAGAGAGGAGAGAGGAGAGAGGAGAGAGGAGAGAGGAGAGAGGAGAGAGGAGAGAGGAGAGAGGAGAGAGGAGAGAGGAGAGAGGAGAGAGGAGAGAGGAGAGAGGAGAGAGGAGAGAGGAGAGAGGAGAGAGGAGAGAGGAGAGAGGAGAGAGGAGAGAGGAGAGAGGAGAGAGGAGAGAGGAGATAAGTACCTACGACGAAGTTCAGATTCGCCTATTCTCATCAATACAAGGAAGTGTAACTACAACTGAGTCGCCACTGCCAATTTAACTGTTTAATTCACAATGGTTTACGAATGGTGTTTAGATATACTTTTTTTTCACTTTATCCGGCTTCCGCCGGTGGTGTATTTTAACATACATTCATACACATATACAAATTACACATGACACGGATCAGCTGTGTACTTTTTTAACATAGAAAACACTTCAAAACATACAATCACCCACACAACATCAAACGCCTCATCAGCGGCATCGGCGGACCCCGCGCGCCGCGTGTGTGTGCGTGTGTGTGTGTGTGTGTGTGTGTGTGTGTGTGTGTGTGTGTGTGTGTGTGTGTGTGTGTGTGTGTGTGTGTGTGTGTGTGGTTGTGTGTGTGTGTGTGTGTGTGTGTGTGTGTGTGTGTGTGTGTGTGTGTGTGTGTGTGTGTGTGTGTGTGTGTGTGTGTGTGTGTGTGTGTGTGTGTGTGTGTTTGTGTGTGTTGTGTGTGTGTGTGTGTGTGTGTGTGTGTGTGTGTGTGTGTGTATGTGTATGTGTATGTGTATGTGTATGTGTATGTGTATGTGTATGTGTATGTGTATGTGTATGTGTATGTGTATGTGTATGTGTATGTGTATGTGTATGTGTATGTGTATGTGTATGTGTATGTGTATGTGTATGTGTATGTGTATGTGTATGTGTATGTGTATGTGTATGTGTATGTGTATGTGTATGTGTATGTGTATGTGTGTGTGTGTGTGTGTGTGTATGTGTTTCGTTGTAGGCGCATGAATCACACGCCCGGAAGCAGCACAGGCCCACCCCATAGTCACAACTGGTTGATGCAAACAAAGCATAGCACATGAATTAAATGAAGTGTTTAGATATACATAGACAAGGGCGGATCCAGCTGGCCGTTTTTGGGAAGGGGGCAAACCGTTTTTAGCGGACCTTACCTACCTCCAATTTCGAATTTCTTCCCGGATTTGGGCCACTTTATTTTGCAACCAGAGAAGAGAGGAGTCAGCTGTACAGCTGACAATTGACAGCCATGGGCGTCGCCGATAATTTGTTAGTGGGGGGTTGGCTGAAATGACGAAAAAAATGCACCACCAAATTTGTATGCGTGTATTTAAGACTTAATAGCACTTAATGTGGATCTTTCATGTTATTGTAGGTTTGGTATTTAGCGCCGCCAAGCGGCGTGCAATCTTTACGGGTTTGCTTGATAAAACCCAGAAAAAAGGCCTGTAGAGGATAATAAGCAAAAATGATATTTTTCAATTCATTGTTACGACGAAACGAAGACGATGACGATGGCTTCGTTATGCCGATGACCACCGATGTGACACCGCGAAGCGGCGTGAATTTGTATATTTTAGGCCGTGGAAAACGAAATTGTAATATTGGAACCAGACCGTGGGTGGAGCCAAGCCTCAGGTAACCCCTTTTCCTGATTGCACATCTCGGTAAGATGAAAAATGTTGAAATGAAGGTAGTTTTTCATATACATTAGCATCGGATAGTGAATCACGATGACCGGTGGCAGTCTGCGCTCAATAGTATATATGATAATGATAACTGTATCCATACCTATGTACCGAACTGTAACTAACAACTGGTAATAGTGCAAATGGTTTGAAATTTTCCGCGCATAAATGGTCCCTTTGGATCTGGAGGAGCCTGGGGAGATGGCTTGGGAAGATGGTCCTGGCCTGGTCCCACTATTAGCTCTTCGGTCCAGCAAGTTGGGCACCGCTGGAGCAGCTTCGGGGTGCCGATGTCCGCGTCTTTGCGTTGGCGTCGCCTTTTTCGGAACTCGGCAGACTAGCTAAACATGTAGCCCGCTGTAGAGTTAATATTTTATGAAGGGAGTTGGCCCTGGGGACAGCAATTACCGCCAAGGAGAGCCTCTGCAAGACACTTAATGGAATTCATTTTCCCATTTTCCAAATTTGTAGAAGAAATTGCAGTACAAAGTCTTATACAAAGTGCAAAACATTGTATAAGACTTGTGTCATGCCGCGAAGAGGTGCAAAATTTTCCAGTTGTTGACTTGACATCGGCTAGTTGGATTTTGAATGCTGCAATTTTTGGATGCCCAGTACCGTTCTAAAAACGCAGAAATAGCATGTATTAAACTTCACGTCTTGGGGGAGGCAAAACATAGTTTGCCCCCACCCCACCCCCTTCCCTTGAACAGGCGTGGGGGACATGGCCCTGTTACCCCCCCCCCCCCCCTCCTTGAACAGGCGTGGGGGGGCATGGCCCTGTTACCCCCCCCCCCCCTGGATCCGCCTTTGTACATAGATATATCTTGTACTGCTCTTGGTTATGTTCTGTACGGAGTATGATAGTGTATCATTTGTAATAAATATCAACATGAATGCATTTATATCAGTAACTTGTCATTCTTATCAGCAATGCAGTTCTGCTTTATGTTAGTTTACCCAAGGGCTTATCAAGGGCTTGCTACACTAAATCAAGGCGCACTGTATCGCGGCGGCTAAAACTCTGCGAGCACAAATGTTACCGATACACCACTATCTTCATAGCCATTACGTTTGCAATTGTGAGGAATATTCCATGCTTTGGGTAGTCGCCTCGGCCGTGCATTATATATATGGCGTGCAGTTTTAATGTCCCCACCAGATAGAGGATCTCCCGAGGCACTCTCACTTGCAGAATCGATAGCGTTGTCAATGCCAATGCAATGGACTATCAACCAATTATTGGGACGGTTTTCTGGAGAGTTAAAGGGACTATCCCACCTTAACATTAGATTTGAGTTGAGATAGCCATTTTGATGGCTTGGTATTGAAATTAAGTATGGTAGCAGTTAGAACAACCACAATGATCTAAACAAAAAGATATTCGAGTTTGATTTTGACATCAGTAAAAAATAAGGCCCATGTGTATTTGAATAGGGCCTCTAAACCGACATCGTCGTCTCTCTTTACCCAACTGGTAATGATAGTCGACTTGTTTTAAGGTTAGCCTTGGAATATTTCGTCTTTCATTTCCCGATCCCCGGGTGGTTCGCAATCTAGAGGCTAGCACTATCAGCTGGAGTTGTTGCAGCAGTTGGCCGCCAGGGACAGCTAGTGAGCCTGGGTGTTATGACGTCGCAAGAAAATGGTACCAGTTAAATTGTTAACGCTAAATATTTATTTATAAATAAATAAATAAATCAATCAATATTTAGTGGTGACATTTGCTTGCAACGTCATAACACCTGGCTCACTAGCGGTCCCTGGCGGCCAACTGCTGCAACAACTCCAGCTGATAGTGCTAGCCAATCTTCTGCGCAATATAATTTCTGCGCAATAGATGTCGACTAAAAATTGTGCCATACATTTGGCAGCACAAAGGATTTCCCTGTTATTAGAACAAATAATAGTACGTCACCAACCCAACTTTCCGCTTAAAACTAAAAGTTGAATATCTTTCAAGATAAGCAATTTTTTCGGAAAAAAAAGTGCACGAACATGTTCAGCTGACCTCGCCTGACATGTAGACATACAATTAAATGTGAGTCCACAACTTTCAAAAAGATGGGACAGTCCCTTTAAGGTGCGTAAAAAGGATGTTTACACTGTACCGTGTACAAATCATCATCAACTCCCTATCTCCTCCGATCAGTGGCCAAATCAGTGATCCGTCGAGTTTGTGATGTGAGTCAATAACTCAACAGTGTTCTGACAGATTGTGACTCCTTCAGGCATAGCAGTTCATACCAGGCAAGTACAACGACCTTCAATCCACAATCAATTTATTAATGTAAGAACAGACATATAAAAGTAAAAAGTTGACTGATTTGGTCGCTGATATCATCAGCCTCCCTTCATGTGCGCCTCCCATCAGCCTCCCTTCATCTCGCTTTACTTGAACACGGCGCAAAAATTTTGCTAAATCTCAATATGAATGTTCAGTGAAATTTCCGCCTAAACTAGTTCACCGAATACAATTGGAGGATAAATCCTGCCCAAATTGTTTGATTGAATGAAATCCTTCCTTAACCCTATTTGTAACAGGGGGGGGGGCGGATTCCGCCCCCCCCCCCTCATGTTTTTCGCAGATATCTCCAGAACGATTGAGAGCAGGCCCATGAAATTTGGGGACTTTCCATACAATTGAATACCACATTTAGAGTCAAAATTTTGAGTTCTTAACCTGAAAAGAGGCGGTTCCAGGGCACAGTTGTGTTTGGGTTCGGAGGCGACATTTGGCGATAATACGGAAATGCGATCTTCACGGTTTCTTCCTAACTGCCTCAAGTGTGAAGGAATCGGTTTACGGTGATTGCAACAAGGGCAAATTAGTTGATGTTAATGAAATATCATAAAATTGCATGGCAGAGGCGGTTTCAGAGGCTTGAAAAGGGGGGAGGGTTCCAGGAAGTATGAAATGCTTGGTGGGAAGCCAATAGAGCAATGTAAGGGGCGTTTATAGCTATCAAGATGCAAAAGATAACTTCTGCTTCCATTATTTGCATAATTTATTACATATAGAGTTTCAGGGGCGTGTTCAGGCACATGAAAAGGGGGTGATTGGCTTGGTGATGACGATATGCCAGCGATAACGGCGCAATAGACGTTTAGCTTATAATGATATATGCACATATGAGGTCAGAAAAGGGAATGAAGTATTCTTTTGCAGAGGCGTGCTCAGGAATGGAAGAAAAGGGGTCATATTATTGCAAGGAAACTAACAGGCATGGGCGTACAATGACATAACATACTGCAGTTTTCGGATGAAACACGCACCACAGACTACTCTACGAACAATTATAAGATAATAGGCGAGTCCAGGTAGGGTAAAAGGGGGGTAAGCAATGTTAATTGAAGTTGTAAGTCACTGTTGACTAGTTAGTATCATAATAGCGGATAATGTACTTATCAAAAGGTCTTGCGCCGCCCCAGTTTGGATCCGGGATACGCCTATGATGAAGTAAAACATGCAAAAAGGAAATATCTACGATCAATAACATTTATAGTGCTGGGTAGCAACTTGTCTGCGGTTAATATTTTGTCCAATTTGACATCCCTTTTTCACTAACCTGATACCGCCTATGGCAAAAAATATGATTTATAACTGTTTTGTCTAATGTCACAATCACATACCATTTCATTTATTTTATTAAAAAAAACATCAAAAAATGGTTTTATTACGCATTTACTTCACCTTATTCACTTATTGAGTGACCTGCACACGCCTATGATTTTTTCATTTTCAAACGTCACCGTCATATATCAATTTCCAATTCAATCTCTATCGATTCCTATTAGTTGTGTTAAAATCAGTCGATAAACATGAAAGCTATGTTGGATCAAAAATACCACTAACATTTGTAGTTTTTGCCCCCCTGTTGCCCCCTATCCAAAATTTAGATTTTGTATTATTTAGAAATGTAGATCGTGTTGAGGGGAACCAAACACCGTTTAATTTGTGAAAATCGGACGGTTAGATCTCGAGATCTCCGAGGGGGGGGGGGGGCGGAATCCGCCCCCCCCCCCCCTGTTACAAATAGGGGTAGCCAGGAGCCTGTTACAAATAGGGTTAAAATGGTAACAGTGCACACTGTTGCTATTTGATGTCAGAGCGGTAATAACCTAATAACTTTCAAATTACGAGTGCTATATTGACAAAAAATGTCACAATCGAAAGGATTTGAGCTTGCACATCATGTCAATATTGGGGAAAAAAGTTGACAATGGCGGACCTAGGTTGTGAAAAACGTGAGTCAACAAATCTACCATAAAAGTCGCTGGGATTAGTCATTTGGTAACCATTTATTGGTTTAATTTTATATGGCATGCAAGTCTCAAAAACTCTCCTAACTATCATACAAAAACACATTTCCGTAATATTTCGCCAGCAATGGCCAAAAAATGACGTCATGAGTTACTTATACTTAGGGAGTCATAAGTCAGTCAGAAATATAGATATTGCTTTGAAATTTGGTTTGGATACCTTCCAGGTTTGTTTCTCTAATGCGTATTCCGTTCTTGTAATATCTTCCAAAATATATTTTGAGGTAATTTTCCCCAAACAAAATACAACATTTTTTCCCTCAAAAATCCAGAATTTCAATCAATCCGAGATAGCCAATTTAAAGACAATGCAATTAACTTTCTTTTTACATTTTTTTTTGCAATTTCCATCAAAACTCGATTTTCTACGGTTTTTCAAACATTTCTCGCTTTTCCACCAAAACTTGCATGACATGACGTTATTAAAACGTCATTGTCTCCCAACGTACTATATCAATTGCATTGTTTTTTCAAGACGTATAATTGATCTAGCAAAAGATACTTTACGTTTTACGTTAATATCTATCCTAATTTTCAAGTTATTGAGAAAATCCAGGAGGGGGGCACACATTGCCCCCCCCCCAGCGGGGCGCGGGTTAAGTCTAAGCTACACATTATGCGTATTATCGCAGTTTCCGTCGTGCACTAAAACCACTGCATGATATTGACGCAACGGTTGACCTATTCAACGGAGATGCCAGACCTGCATTATCAAGCTTGTAAATAATGACGGCATTATACAAATGTGTTTCCATACATTTGATCATTAGACCTAACTCATGAACCTTAGCCATACCAAATTTAGAGAGAGGAGGCACTTTGATATGATTGCCACCCTGCAAATTCAAGGGGGCACGGTGCCCGGTGCCCCCCCCGTTTTTCCGCCTATGGTGGCGGGTGCAGCGGCCGATCCATGGCCCGCGTGCCTAGTAACGCTTTACCAAATTTGTCATAAATATGAAACGGGCAAAAAGTGGCTTGCAAATATTGTGGATGTGCACTAAGGACACATGTATGAAGGTGTTCTATATGCTCTTAACCGTAGCATTATTTGGCATTCATTTTCCCGAGATTGTCAAAAATGACATTATTATTGTTTATGTCAGCAATAAAAGCGCAAAATACATTTTGTTTGTTTTCTATGAAAGACAATTTTTGTCTTCAGCATTTATCCTCACATGAAAGAATGTGAAGTGGGCTTTCATTTCATGCCAAAAAAACAATATTTTGGTGATAAACAACACAAATTAAACAAGCTCAAAAATCGGCAAACTCATTGTCCATAGGCCCTGTTCATGAGCTTTTCAGAACCCGTGAGTTGAAGACATCAAACAATATATTGGACAGACGTTTTGGTCAATATGACTGCTGATTCCCAGGCCCATGGGCATTTCTATGTGAGAAAAAGTACATTGTAACTCAAAATTTAATCCAGCCAAAAGGGGGGTTTGGCCACTCTGAAACCAAATAGCAACAGTGTGCAGTAGTGTAATGCGTGACACGTCCCCGCCTCAGTCTGACTGACTGACTCAGTCTCCGCCTCAGTCTGACGGACTCAGTCCCCGCCTCAGTCTGACTGACTGACTGACTCAGTCCCCGCCTCAGTCTGACTGACTGACTAACTCAGTCCCCGCCTCAGTCTGACTGACTGAACTGATATTTCCTTTTAGCAAGGACGTCACAATCACCCAAAGAGACTCGCAGTCTGAGAGTAGTGGCATCGGGTGTAGGGTGGCGTGGGTGTAGTGGCATCGGGTGTGGAATGATATGGGTGTAGTAGTGGCACCATAACACATAATACCAGCATGCGTATAGGTTGCATCTACCTGGAGAACGAAATTGCAAGCTGGTGTAGCTGCGCGTATAATAAAAACAAAACGAAATGCTTGCCTTGTAATCCAAACATACCAGCATGGTTTTAAGCTTTGGTACGTCATTTCGGCTCCCATCGCCGGTACGGGTGCGGTAAGTAAAGATTGTGGGCGTCAGCGTCCATCAAACATGACACGGAAATACCACACATTGGACAGCACGCGAGGCTTTTACTCTAATTCATTCTGGCCTGCCAGAACACAACGTCACAATACCGCTAAAAGCAGTGAATGCCTTGCTCTAGTACTAGCAGTGGAATGCCTTGCTCTAGTACTGACGAATCACCTTCTCAGTGATGTTAACAACAGTGTCTGCTGTTGCTAGGCTACCTCCGGTTGCTAGTCGCTGGTTGCTAGTTGCTGGTTGCTAGTTGCTGGTTGCTAGTTGCTGGTTGCTAGTTGCTGGTTGCTAGTTGCTGGTTGCTAGTTCCTGGTTGCTAGTTGCTGGTTGTTAGTTGCTAGCTGCTGGTTGCTAGTTGCTGGTTGCTAGTGTCTGGTTGCTAGTTGCTGGTTGCTAGTTGCTGGTTGCTAGTTGCTGGTTGCTAGTTGCTGGTTGCTAGTTGCTACTTCTGGTTGCTAGGCTCAATATTTCTTAGCTGTTCGGTGCGTGATTTTTCACAAGCAGTTCGTGAGTCCTTGGCTTCCAGTGGTTGATCCCTGAAGCCCCTAAGTGGTGACTGGTCGCTGAAGTCTCGAGCATATGCCCGCTACACCGAGGAATGTTTATCGCGGAGAAGGAAGCAGTGCCGGCGATTGAAGCTAAACAATTTGAAGGAGGATCATCACAGCTTGTATATGTTTAGTATGTATCAGTTGATGTATGGACTGAAAATGAAGTCAATGAAGACAGGGATGGTCAATAACATCACAATTTGTTTATGTAAACAATACAAGACCGACGGACCGACGGACCGACGGACCGACGGACCGACGGACCGACGGACCGACGGACCGACGGACCGACGGACCGACGGACCGACGGACCGACGGACCGACGGACCGACGGACCGACGGACCGACGGACCGACGGACCGACGGACCGACGGACCGACGGACCGACGGACCGACGGACCGACGGACCGACGGACCGACGGACCGACGGACCGACGGACCGACGGACCGACGGACCGACGGACCGACGGACCGACGGACCGACGGACCGACGGACCGACGGACCGACGGACCGACGGACCGACGGACCGACGGACCGACGGACCGACGGACCGACGGACCGACGGACCGACGGACCGACGGACCGACGGACCGACGGACCGACGGACCGACGGACCGACGGACCGACGGACCGACGGACCGACGGACCGACGGACCGACGGACCGACGGACCGACGGACCGACGGACCGACGGACCGACGGACCGACGGACCGACGGACCGACGGACCGACGGACCGACGGACCGACGGACCGACGGACCGACGGACCGACGGACCGACGGACCGACGGACCGACGGACCGACGGACCGACGGACCGACGGACCGACGGACCGACGGACCGACGGACCGACGGACCGACGGACCGACGGACCGACGGACCGACGGACCGACGGACCGACGGACCGACGGACCGACGGACCGACGGACCGACGGACCGACGGACCGACGGACCGACGGACCGACGGACCGACGGACCGACGGACCGACGGACCGACGGACCGACGGACCGACGGACCGACGGACCGACGGACCGACGGACCGACGGACCGACGGACCGACGGACCGACGGACCGACGGACCGACGGACCGACGGACCGACGGACCGACGGACCGACGGACCGACGGACCGACGGACCGACGGACCGACGGACCGACGGACCGACGGACCGACGGACCGACGGACCGACGGACCGACGGACCGACGGACCGACGGACCGACGGACCGACGGACCGACGGACCGACGGACCGACGGACCGACGGACCGACGGACCGACGGACGGACGGACGGACGGACGGACGGACGGACGGACGGACGGACGGACGGACGGACGGACGGACGGACGGACGGACGGACGGACGGACGGACGGACGGACGGACGGACGGACGGACGGACGGACGGACGGACGGACGGACGGACGGACGGACGGACGGACGGACGGACGGACGGACGGACGGACGGACGGACGGACGGACGGACGGACGGACGGACGGACGGACGGACGGACGGACGGACGGACGGACGGACGGACGGACGGACGGACGGACGGACGGACGGACGGACGGACGGACGGACGGACGGACGGACGGACGGACGGACGGACGGACGGACGGACGGACGGACGGACGGACGGACGGACGGACGGACGGACGGACGGACGGACGGACGGACGGACGGACGGACGGACGGACGGACGGACGGACGGACGGACGGACGGACGGACGGACGGACGGACGGACGGACGGACGGACGGACGGACGGACGGACGGACGGACGGACGGACGGACGGACGGACGGACGGACGGACGGACGGACGGACGGACGGACGGACGGACGGACGGACGGACGGACGGACGGACGGACGGACGGACGGACGGACGGACGGACGGACGGACGGATGCATGCATACATGCATGCAAACATGCATGCATACATGCATGCATACATGCATGCATACATGCATGCATACATGCATACATGCATGCATACATGCATGCATACATGCATGCATACATGCATGCATACATGCATGCATACATGCATGCATACATGCATGCATACATGCATGCATACATGCATGCATACATGCATGCATACATGCATGCATACATGCATGCATACATGCATGCATACATGCATGCATATATGCATGCATACATGCATGCATACATGCATGCATACATGCATGCATACATGCATGCATACATGCATGCATACATGCATGCATACATGCATGCATACATGCATGCATACATGCATGCATACATGCATGCATACATGCATGCATACATGCATGCATACATGCATGCATACATGCATGCATACATGCATGCATACATGCATGCATACATGCATGCATACATGCATGCATACATGCATGCATACATGCATGCATACATGCATGCATACATGCATGCATACATGCATGCATACATGCATGCATACATGCATGCATACATGCATGCATACATGCATGCATACATGCATGCATACATGCATGCATACATGCATGCATACATGCATGCATACATGCATGCATACATGCATGCATACATGCATGCATACATGCATGCATACATGCATGCATACATGCATGCATACATGCATGCATACATGCATGCATACATGCAGGCATGCATACAGGCATGCAGGCATACATGCAGGCATACATGCAGGCATACATGCAGGCATACATGCAGGCATACATGCAGGCATACATGCAGGCATACATGCAGGCATACATGCATGCATGCATGCATACATGCATGCATTTATACATACATGCATACATGCATGCATACATGCATGCATACATGCATGCATACATGCATGCATACATGCATGCATACATGCATGCATACATGCATGCATACATGCATGCATACATGCATGCATACATGCATGCATACATGCATGCATACATGCATGCATACATGCATGCATACATGCATGCATACATGCATGCATACATGCATGCATACATGCATGCATACATGCATGCATACATGCATGCATACATGCATGCATACATGCATGCATACATGCATGCATACATGCATGCATACATGCATGCATACATGCATGCATACATGCATGCATACATGCATGCATGCATGCATGCATACATGCATGCATACATGCATGCATACATGCATGCATACATGCATGCATACATGCATGCATGCATACATGCATGCATACATGCATGCATACATGCATGCATACATGCATGCATACATGCATGCATACATGCATGCATACATGCATGCATACATGCATGCATACATGCATGCATACATGCATGCATACATGCATGCATACATGCATGCATACATGCATGCATACATGCATGCATACATGCATGCATACATGCATGCATACATGCATGCATACATGCATGCATACATGCATGCATACATGCATGCATACATGCATGCATACATGCATGCATACATGCATGCATACATGCATGCATACATGCATGCATACATACATGCATGCATACATGCATGCATACATGCATGCATACATGCATGCATACATGCACGCATACATGCATGCATACAATTGAGAACTGTTAATTGGTGCAGTCTGTCTGCAGACAGACTGTTAATTGAGAACTATCTGTTTTGCTTCTCCCAACGTTTCAAAATTCAATTGACATGCCCATAAGACTAAAGAAGAGAAGCCTGCACACAACTAATAAGCATGAGTCTTTTATTTGGACATGGGTAGTGATTGAAGCAATGATCATCTCCATTCAGCTTGTTCTTGGTTAAGGGCTGTTGTTTTTGTTGTTGATTGACTAGGGCGTATAGCCTCTTGGCCCAGGACGCCCAACTTCAATAGTCTTTGATCTCCCGCGGTGTCATTTGTTTTGTATTTCCCTCTCACTCGAGGTGGTTTTAGCAGCCGGAGGCAGGTGAGCGGTCCGGCGCGGGCAGCGGAGAGACACAGAAGCTTGGTCCGATTTAGGGTTGGCAGTTCCTTTTATTTTTCTTCTTGGGCGTTTGACAGCGTATGCGAGGATAGCCACAGGGAAGGATGTATAGCCTCCAAAATAAAGATCCGTCGGTATCGTCTGCAGTATCGTCTGCATTCTGATAGCATGAAAAGTATGAGGTGGGATGTTCCCAATATTGGACTTTTAACCTTCCTAAGTGAAATCAGAATTAAAAGAATGGAAACACCATTTACTCACCAGTTTGCAAAGCTATAAATTATGATCGGAAACGACTTTCACATACAGCACATTTCTGCCGACCCTGAGATGGCCGCTGGGCCACACCACCAAGGTTGCTTGATAATACCATGGACTACATCACGTATTGACTGGCGTGAAATATGCTGATTAATGACGTCAAATAAGGCAAAAATATCTGTCAACAGCCTAACTAGGGACATTTTACCTTATTTTCCCGTCAATACGCAGTATAATCTAACATTTCATATTTTGTACGCATTTCTTAGAGTCTGCGGTAATGCTGACGGCATTCGTGTTATTATGACGTCATTACCTAGAAGAAGAAAAAAATCCCTTCTAGGGGGTGCAAATTGCTCCCTCGGGGACACCACCCCCTTGCTTTTTAAGTCGGGTATATATTTACGTGACCTGAAATTTAAAGACCGGTGGTGCCAACCGTTCGTCCTGCAGAGGCCATGAAAATCTCGTCTGGACAGACAGACAGACAGACAGACAGACAGACAGACAGACAGACAGACAGACAGACAGACAGACAGACAGACAGACAGACAGACAGACAGACAGACAGACAGACAGACAGACAGACAGACAGACAGACAGACAGACAGACAGACAGACAGACAGACAGACAGACAGACAGACAGACAGACAGACAGACAGACAGACAGACAGACAGACAGACAGACAGACAGACAGACAGACAGACAGACAGACAGACAGACAGACAGACAGACAGACAGACAGACAGACAGACAGACAGACAGACAGACAGACAGACAGACAGACAGACAGACAGACAGACAGACAGACAGACAGACAGACAGACAGACAGACAGACAGACAGACAGACAGACAGACAGACAGACAGACAGACAGACAGACAGACAGACAGACAGACAGACAGACAGACAGACAGACAGACAGACAGACAGACAGACAGACAGACAGACAGACAGACAGACAGACAGACAGACAGACAGACAGACAGACAGACAGACAGACAGACAGACAGACAGACAGACAGACAGACAGACAGACAGACAGACAGACAGACAGACAGACAGACAGACAGACAGACAGACAGACAGACAGACAGACAGACAGACAGACAGACAGACAGACAGACAGACAGACAGACAGACAGACAGACAGACAGACAGACAGACAGACAGACAGACAGACAGACAGACAGACAGACAGACAGACAGACAGACAGACAGACAGACAGACAGACAGACAGACAGACAGACAGACAGACAGACAGACAGACAGACAGACAGACAGACAGACAGACAGACAGACAGACAGACAGACAGACAGACAGACAGACAGACAGACAGACAGACAGACAGACAGACAGACAGACAGACAGACAGACAGACAGACAGACAGACAGACAGACAGACAGACAGACAGACAGACAGACAGACAGACAGACAGACAGACAGACAGACAGACAGACGACAGACAGGACAGACAGACAGACGGACAGACGGACAGACGGACAGACGGACAGACGGACAGACGGACAGACGGACAGACGGACAGACGGACAGACGGACAGACGGACAGACGGACAGACGGACAGACGGACAGACGGACAGACGGACAGACGGACAGACGGACAGACGGACAGACGGACAGACGGACAGACGGACAGACGGACAGACGGACAGACGGACAGACGGACAGACGGACAGACGGACAGACGGACAGACGGACAGACGGACAGACGGACAGACGGACAGACGGACAGACGGACAGACGGACAGACAGACAGACAGACAGACAGACAGACAGACAGACAGACAGACAGACAGACAGACAGACAGACAGACAGACAGACAGACAGACAGACAGACAGACAGACAGACAGACAGACAGACAGACAGACAGACAGACAGACAGACAGACAGACAGACAGACAGACAGACAGACAGACAGACAGACAGACAGACAGACAGACAGACAGACAGACAGACAGACAGACAGACAGACAGACAGACAGACAGACAGACAGACAGACAGACAGACAGACAGACAGACAGACAGACAGACAGACAGACAGACAGACAGACAGACAGACAGACAGACAGACAGACAGACAGACAGACAGACAGACAGACAGACAGACAGACAGACAGACAGACAGACAGACAGACAGACAGACAGACAGACAGACAGACAGACAGACAGACAGACAGACAGACAGACAGACAGACAGACAGACAGACAGACAGACAGACAGACAGACAGACAGACAGACAGACAGACAGACAGACAGACAGACAGACAGACAGACAGACAGACAGACAGACAGACAGACAGACAGACAGACAGACAGACAGACAGACAGACAGACAGACAGACAGACAGACAGACAGACAGACAGACAGACAGACAGACAGACAGACAGACAGACAGACAGACAGACAGACAGACAGACAGACAGACAGACAGACAGACAGACAGACAGACAGACAGACAGACAGACAGACAGACAGACAGACAGACAGACAGACAGACAGACAGACAGACAGACAGACAGACAGACAGACAGACAGACAGACAGACAGACAGACAGACAGACAGACAGACAGACAGACAGACAGACAGACAGACAGACAGACAGACAGACAGACAGACAGACAGACAGACAGACAGACAGACAGACAGACAGACAGACAGACAGACAGACAGACAGACAGACAGACAGACAGACAGACAGACAGACAGACAGACAGACAGACAGACAGACAGACAGACAGACAGACAGACAGACAGACAGACAGACAGACAGACAGACAGACAGACAGACAGACAGACAGACAGACAGACAGACAGACAGACAGACAGACAGACAGACAGACAGACAGACAGACAGACAGACAGACAGACAGACAGACAGACAGACAGACAGACAGACAGACAGACAGACAGACAGACAGAC
>JAXIVJ010003768.1:65000-90149 GCA_036785665.1 Chirona hameri
ATTATAGGAATGAAACTTCTGACTTAAGTTGATATCTGAGTCTGATTCGTATTACTTCGGAACGTAGTAGACACTGACAAGTCAAAGAAATCAAAAGCAACCTATTCAATTTAGGACGCAATAATCCACAAATTATTTTGAAAAAGAAAACAGTTGGAAACAAACATATTGACAACTAAATATCATACAAATAAGCATAATACACCACAAAATAACATACAAATAAAACTAATAAACAACAAAATAGCATATAAATAAAGTATTGCAAGACGTGTTACAAAAAGTAAAGATATTGCAACCGATCATGTCTACAATGTATTTTTGGGAGCAGCTGAAATGCTTAGGTATAAGTATTGTTCCTTGTGTGCATTTCCTGTTATATATCTGCCGTGGTATGAAATCTTGATATATGAATTTGAGTGCATGGAGTTCCATTAAATAATAATTCCTATTTTTACAACAAAAACAAAATATTTGTTATAAAGTAAAATACATGTATGGTGATTTATACAACAAAAACAAAATATTTGTTTTAAAGTAAAATAAATGTATGTTGATTTATTCCGATCGGGAAACCTATCAGTGTATTGTTGCGATCTACTACTTTGATTGCGTTATAAATATCATTAGCGGTGACTACGAAATATTTTGGACCTTCTGAGGATATTCTGCATCCCCGCCGCTGTCTTAGTTTGACACCGCCGAGTCCCCGGCCTCAGACCCCAGCCTGGGATCCCTCAGGCCGGGGCCAGGGGCCATGATACCGCCGAGTCCCCGGCCTCAGACCCCAGCCTGGGATCCCTCAGGCCGGGGCCAGGGGCCATGACACCGCCGAGTCAGAAGCAAATATGAACTCGGCATGGTTAAAGAAAAAGAAACGTCGAATTATAACTCTGAAGCATCTCCTCCCAGTATCGCAGAAAAGCACCTGGCATGAATAGCTCTGAGCAGCTGGCTATTTATACTACCACCACCTACTGCACTGCCCTGTTCGTCTGCTCCTCCCTCGTCCACTGCGTCGGCGGCCGGACAGCGTCACTGACTGCAGGGGCTCTCTGACCGAGCAGAGCTCTTAGTGTGCGCCAATTAGCCCCCGCGATCCACCCCGGCACCGTGTCTGCACTGGGTGAGTGGCTGTGACGCACACTGAATTACCACCGTCCAATGGCAGCCGCCCAGAGAAGGCCATCACTGCGGCGGAGGGACTGCAGTCCGCCCGCCATTCAGGCCGACTCACTGGCGGCGTCGCAGCACAATCCCACGCCAACATTACGCCATCGGCCGGGAACCGGTACAACACGCAGCCATCGGCCGGGAACCGGTACAACACGCAGCCATCGGCCGGGAACCGGTACAACACGCAGCCATCGGCCGGGAACCGGTACAACACGCAGCCATCGGCCGGGAACCGGTACAACACGCAGCCATCGGCCGGGAACCGGTACAACACGCAGCCATCGGCCGGGAACCGGTACAACACGCAGCCATCGGCCGGGAACCGGTACAACACGCAGCCATCGGCCGGGAACCGGTACAACACGCAGCCATCGGCCGGGAACCGGTACAACACGCAGCCATCGGCCGGGAACCGGTACAACACGCAGCCATCGGCCGGGAACCGGTACAACACGCAGCCATCGGCCGGGAACCGGTACAACACGCAGCCATCGGCCGGGAACCGGTACAACACGCAGCCATCGGCCGGGAACCGGTACAACACGCAGCCATCGGCCGGGAACCGGTACAACACGCAGCCACCGGCCGGGAACCGGTACAACACGCAGCCACCGGCCGGGAACCGGTACAACACGCAGCCATCGGCCGGGAACCGGTACAACACGCAGCCATCGGCCGGGAACCGGTACAACACGCAGCCATCGAGAGTGACGTCACAACCGGTGAAAAAGGCGAACACCCTCCGCTGCTAAATGAAAAATCAAGGAGACAGATACAGATACAGATACAGATACAGATACAGATACAGATACAGATACAGATACAGATACAGATACAGATACAGATACAGATACAGATACAGATACAGATACAGATACAGATACAGATACAGATACAGATACAGATACAGATACAGATACAGATACAGATACAGATAATGTATTCAGATCCTCTATTACATAGATTTTATGGCATCCACGTCATTACATAATAGCACATGTATGTGAAACACTACACAGGATTTATCATAATGAATGTTACTTTAAATCAGCCGTAAGAAGACAAAAAATATTATAAAGCCTGCGGATTTTTAGGTTATATTGTTGCAAAAACGTTAGGGTTTTTATCTATGCAAAAATTACCCCGAAACAGGGGTGGTAAAAGTGCTTTGAGTGGCCACGACCAAAATTTGCACATACAAAAATGACCCCAGCTCAGCTGGGGTCATTTTTTACTTCACATGAATACCCTAACACCTGGCTGCACGCTCACATCATCCCTATATTTTAACCCTCGCCGTGCCTGGGGGGGGGGGGGGGGGGGGGGGCGTGTTTAGACACCTCCCTCAGTTTTTTCGCGAATAGCGGGAAAACTTTGTTTTTGGCACTGCTGTTAGGGCATCAATTGTCCACATTATGTAATAAAAAAAATACCTCAGGTCATCTCAGGTCAGGTCACCAGACCAGGTCACGTGACCCCACCTCCAAAAGAACTTGTGGTCGTACCACAGTCACAGTTTGTGGATGATCTGCTTTACACTTACTGGATTTCATAAGGTCATATACATCTACAATTCATTTGTCTTGGATTTTGTATATCAGCGACCTAAGGTCGGGTTAATTTCGTGACCTCCCATTATAAGTCAATGGGGCAATATTAAAATGCTTTCTATTCCAAGGATACGAAAGATAGCAGTCTAATTCCTTCTGGATCATGTTATTATAGGCTATTCTTGATGACCTAGGTGACATTTTTGTTCAGTGACCCCTACAGGGTCAGCCGAGGTCATCCAAGGTCACCAACAGTTGTATGGCAATAACTCTTGACATAATGAGGATAGAGAAGTGAAACAGAAACCAATGTGTTTGTCTCGTCACGGCACGTCTTTCCATATGCAACATGACCTACTTGGGTCACCACTTGACCTTGACCTGAGGTCACATTTTTAAGTTGACCTAACCTGGTCAACATTAATATGAGTCGAAGCGCCTTGACGAGACAAACACGATGGCGTCATCATTATTGCCTTGTCTTTATTAGGTAAAAGCTATTCGTGATAAACTGTTTTGTAAAAAGTAGCCTTTTGACATTTGATGAGCTCTGGAGCCTAAACTATTGACCTGAGCTAAAATCTAAGGACACTTTAACGATTAAATTTTTGACCTTTCCATTGTTTTGTTTTTTCGTTTCTTCCTAGCTATCATAGCTCCTGTTAGATCTGGGAGTTTCTGAAGCGAAGTCCTAAAACTGGAAAATCTGACATTTGATGAGCTCTGGTGACCTCAATATTGACTTGAGGAAAAATATTCGAAGTACCTTCGAATGTGCTTGTCGAGAGCTTTCGAACGCTCTTTTCCACGTCTGTCTAGCCCTTTTAGTTTCCGAGTTAGAGGGGAGGTCTACCCCCCGTGCACGGCGAAGGTGGCGCCGAGCACCGGCACGGCGCGGGTTAAAACCAAACAAAGATCTATAGCTAATTATTGGGTGATATTCGCTTTTGCACACCTTTATATATGTAAATTGAAAATTTGATACTAATTATACATGTCTAATTCCATCAGAACTGCACTCAAAACAGAGACATTCTCAGTACTTACCTAACAATAATAATTTGTATCACCCGTCAATCGCCTCAGCCGACCGCCCGCAACGACTCTGCCATTACAACTGAAATGTAAACAACGTGGGCGCAGAAATGCGTCAGATTCCAAGTTTGCCATATGACGTCATATGTATCTGGTCGACCACTAAACTTTGGTAAAAACTAAATTGGGGGAACAACTCGGCGCAGTGGTAAGATACTTGCCTTCTGTGCCGGGGACCGGGGTTCAATCCCTCGGCGGGCCTCTGAAAAGTCGTCCTGGCTTCCCATACCACTCGGAACAGGGTGAGAGTTCCAATTTGCACCTTGGTCCCAAGATGATACGGTGTTTGGTCCACAAACCAAACCAAACCAACCTTTTAACATTAGCGAAGGAGTAAGATAAGAGCTCCTTCGCTGTCAAAATAGGAGTGACTTAGGAGCAAAATGTTATTAAGATAAGTTAGAGAGCTTGAATCGATCTTTCTTTCAGGGCATGTTGTTTGTAATTCGGCGCAGTATAATTATCCATATAGTCTTTCAAAAATTGCGAGTTATTATTTATTTGTATAGGGGTAAGGGATTATCCGTCCAGATGACGTCACCATTCCTAAGTCGGATTCCTGTCAAATCGCCGAATGACTCTACCTTCGTATAGGGTCTTCCACCATGCGCCATAAACGACGCAATGGCGCAGGATGCACTATAACTGGAATGTGAATGTGAATGAAACTGAATTAACCGGATTTTCTACTATTTATAGTAGAACTCTCAAAGTACCAGAACAATGAGATCGACTGACCTGACAGTCGATCTCAGACTCACTCCATTGAAAATACACCAGCACCCCGACCCCCACCCCGGGGGAGCAATTGCCTAATTAGATAACTGGTATATATTTTTTCGTCGGCAATATGGGTGAAACTAAATTATTGAGAATCAAGAGCTGAAACGCAACTGCTAATTAAAAAAATGTAAATGTACATACATGCTGACGTGATGAATATGATGATTAAGTGAATATTACATCTGAAGTGGTTTTGACGATCAGTATTTCTAAGGACATGATCGCTTAGTAAATTTTCCCAGGAAGGACATAGCCAAAGGTAATGATTTTTACTGGCATTTTGACCCCCGAGTACTTCATGGGAAGTAGCATTTTGTCCCCGACGTTACCCATAAGGACAGAACACTTTACCACCCCTGCCGAAACAATTAGTGTGATGAATGTTATAGGTCAACAATGTCGAGACCCAAGAAACGTTGCAACGCGCCGTTTTCAAACGAAGAGGCAGTTAAGGCAGTCTCTCAGTATGTTACGCTGAAAAGCGTAGCTGCAGTGCGCCGAAAGTTAGGCAGTCACTTCCAGAAAATAAATGGCATAACATCAAGGATGGCTTTCAAGAGACTGATCGAAAGGTTTCAGTCAACAGGCTCCATCTCCCCATCAAAGCCTCAAGGTCGAACTGCAACATCAGCTGAGCTCGTGGAGAAAATTCGACAGATGGTGAAGCCATATCAAGCAGCCAATAAAATATTCTGTCCCCAGGATTGCCAAGTCGTTGCCACATCCACAACTGTGTGGCGGATTATGCGGAAGAAGCTGGGCTGGATGCCGCTTAAGCCCCATGTTACCGTGCCGCTGAACGCAGCCCACCAGGCAGGCAGACGATAATTCTGCAAGTGGCTTGCTGAGAATTCTGCAATTGTTGGCCTATAACATTCATCAGACTAATTGTTTCGGGGTAATTTTTGTGAAGATAAAAACCCTAACGTTTTTTTTAAACAATATAACCTAAACATCCACGAGCGTGATAATATTGTTGGTCTTCCTACGGCTGTTTTAACCCTCGCCCTACAGGCCCCCTTTAGGTTTTTTTATAACTTTTTACACAAGCGGCACATTTTGCTGAAATTTTCGGTTTTTCAAATTTAAACAAACCAATTTGAATTTATTTTAAATTAGTTAAGTAGTTTGGGAGATAATGATGTTTTGATGACGTCATGTTGGTGGAAAAACGATAAACTTTGAAAAATTGTAGAAACCATAATTTTAAAGAAATTTGCAAACGCAGTTCACCAAAGATACAAAATGACATTTTCTTTATAATGGCAAGCTCGGATTTGCAAAAAATTGTGGTTTTGACCCCAAAAATAAAAAAATATACTGTTTTTTATCACCACAAAATCAACATTTTCGAAGATGTTACAAAAACCGGAATTCAAGTGAGAGAACTGAGTATGGACAATACCCATACCAAATTTAAAAGCAATATCTTCATTTTTGACTGAGTGACGTCTCCCTAAGTGTAAGAAACTGATGACGTCATTTTTAAATAACGTTTTTGACCTTTTTTTGACAAGATACAAACAAATAGTTACCTTTCCTGTATTTCTGAGCCAAAACTGGTCCAGGAACATGCCTTTTGATTTACATTTATCAATTTCTAATTTTGAGGTTTTCTGAAGAGTAAAAACGCTGTTCTGGACGTGGTAAATCCGAGGTCATTCACTTGACCTGGAAGGTCATCCGTTGACCTGAAACCTAAAATTCATACTATTAGATTCCTCTCATGACAGACAACATGCTGGTTCTTACCGCAATGCTCTAAGTTGCTTGGTTTGGAAGTTAACAGGGGGGTTTGTCAGCCCCCCCCCCGTAGGGCGAAGGTGAAAAAAGATCCCGTAGGGCGAGGGTTAAAAGTATGAAAACCCATTATGAAAAACCCTGTAGTATAAAACACGCACAATAAAACACAATGGCGGCATCGTTAAAAGAGTGGCAGAATACGCAATCAGAAGACGGTCAATACTACTACAGCACATGCAGCTATTGCCCAGCCTTTGGCGGTAAGCCGTTCCATGTGCGCGCGGCTCGGCACAGGAAGCTGCGCCTGGCGAATTCCGTCCGCACACGGGGCAGCTCGAGCTAGTCGCCTTCAGTGGCGCGCGGGCGATGGGCGGACACGTCGGCGCGCAGCAACAATCGCTGGCGCAACAGTTCTGAGGCGCTGGGGAAGTGATGAGGTGGCACAATGTCGCGTTCGGTGAGCATTTCCTCAACACTAGGCCACCCCAGCTCCCGTAATGACGGAGTGACATGGTCGCGCCGGCCGAGTCCGGCCACGATGCGGACACCACAATGAATCGCCTTTTGGACGCGCAGCCTCTGTGCTGCGGTACAGTTGCCTCACACCGGTATACAATAACGTAAGTGGGGGAAGACGAGAGCCTATATCAACAGCCGCCTGATGCATTTCGGCAGCTTATGTCTGATTCGCGCCAGACCCACCAGCACACAGTAGCAACGCTGAACAACAGACGCGATGTGGCTGTTCCAGGGCCTCTCGTAAGTAAGTAACTGGGTGGGCAAATGCCCACCCAGTGCTCCAAGATGCCCACCCAGTGGCGATAATTTGCCCACCCAGTTGTAAACTATGAAATTACGGCCATCCGTAATCTCCCGTCCCCTCCCGGTGACCAAAAAGCAACAAAAGAACCATTCTGGCATCGGTACAGTCAATTTGTCCAGTTTGAAGAAAAAAATTGGATGCGCATGGAAAGACAATAATCAAGAATGGCCACAGGACTGGAAATGTGTTATGTTTGGGCAGTGTGTAAAATACCTGCATATTATTTAGCTTTGCTGCTGCATTTCCGAGGCGCTGTTTCGAAGCTAAACATTTCAAGCGCCGGGTCCTAAGGCCATTTTTTTCTAAGAATGGCTTCAGGTCAACAGTGTAAATTGGGCCTCCGGCCATCCGGAAAAAAACGAAGTTCGCTTACCACCACAGTTCAAGTTTGATCATGCCACCTAAAAAAGACAGGGTACATTGTTTTGTTTTTTCAAGAAAAGAAACGTTTTCAAGAAACTTTGTCTGGGAGTACCTGGAAGCCAAGGGCCGGCGCCATCGGGATCCGGATGCACCAACATACCAAAAGCGCGAGTTTGTGGCGAAATTCTTTTGCGAGACGGGCGACGTGTAGGTAGGGAGTCACATACAAAACTATGAATTCGAGTCATTATTCTAGTCATTCATTATTATCTGGGTAGCTGTTACCCAGATCACAGTCGCTGATTTACTAGCTGCTGTAATGGACATCCCTCATTACTGCGTGATTTGGGGGGTTCAGATATAATCGAATAAATATGGTTAATCGTGTTTCCGTCGTTTTTTTATTCACGATCTCGGCGCCTTTCCATGCAAGATGGTTTATTCCAGCGAAGTCAAGTTAAGATGGATGCAAAGTTAAAAACCATGCATCCACGCTACAAAGTAGAGACAGGGAAAACTTAAAGGTCAGGAAAAAAACACTCCGCCTGCCTACATGCTTGTAAACTGTTTCAACACGAAATCATTGCTGCGGCGATACTGGCGAAAGTTCGACGTTTCGGTGCTGTGGTCGCTAGGTCCTGTTCAGATGCAGCTACTTCTTTGTGCTCGGGCCATGGGAACTCCGGTTAGCAGCAGATAAAATTATACAGACGAAGAACTGAGCAGAGGGGTGTCTGGCAAGAATGCCCTCACAACTACATTATAACCAGAGGGAAACCTCTCAAATCCCAGAAGTAAACCGAGAAGCCTTAGAAAACTTGTAACAGAAGAGAAAATACTCAGTTATTTAAAAATGTCACTAACGGGTGTAGTTACTGACGGCAAGTAATCAGTTGTGGAATTTCTCTTTTTTTCGCCCTCGAAGCGGCGCGAACAATTCTTCTGCCCATATTTAATTAAAGGGAAATAATATTGGTTAGTGCTTGTGCGAGGAGCATGTATAGGCAAATTATAATTAGTTTTATCATTTATGACCTCTTCCTCGAAATTAAAATATCATAGTACCAAAAAAACGTTATATTAATATTTCGATCACAGATCTTCATCAGAAATTATACATTACCAAAACAACAATAATCAGAATACAAGTTTCGATTGCAGTCGAAACTTGTATTCTGATTATTGTTGTTTTGGTAATGTATAATTTCTGATGAAGATCTGTGATCGAAATATTAATATAACGTTTTTTGGTACTATTATATTTTAATTTCGAGGAAGAGGTCATAAATGATAAAACTAATTATAAAGAGAAATAATTACCTTTTCCCACACACATGGAGTTATTACTTGAAATATTGTTATTACTTGACAGACGAGACCAAAATATAATGTACATTCATCATATTATGCATAAAAACTTTTCTACCGAAAGATATTTCAAGTTATAGTTGATAAGCGTTCCACACTTATAACGGTCGGTACTCAGCAAGTACTCGGTAACGAATTCAGTAAATTAGCCTCCCTTCGTATTGTTATTTATCATAAAAGTATGCAATATATTTCCTGCACTCTATCTTTTGCGAATATGTGCCAATCTGTTATGAAAAATCAACGATAATTTAAAAAAGGAATTGAAATCGGCAGTTTAGTTTCGCCCCGGACGGCGACTTATTTCGGGTATGAAATTTTTTGGGAGGTAATTCAACGAGAGGTAGGTGGTATACAACGTTGAACAGATTGGTGTCGCGTTTCATCAGTGGAGGAAAAACACCGATCATGAACTCCGAAAGAAGTATGTGTACTTGCTGCTTAATTTGTCCAAACTTCCAACTTTTAATAAGGGAATATTTTTTTTTAATTCTTAAATTTAGATCACGTCATTTTTATACCATAACGGTAGCCTAAGCAAGTGTTGCTAAACAAAATCAAAAGGTCATGATTTCCCAACAAAGGGAAATAATGAAATTTGTCCACACACAAAATGAAGGTAGGGTTTCCACACACATACTTGAAATCGATAGACGATACCAAAACATATTGTAAATTTATGACATTTTACATATAAACATTCCTACCGAAAGATATTTCAAGTTAAAGTTGATAAGCGTTCCACGCTTATAACGATCGGTACTCACAAGTACTTGATAACGAATTCACTGTCTGAGCTAAAATTAGCGTGTCTACGCATTGTTATTTATCATGAAGGTATATAATAAGTTTCATTCACTATGTCTTTTGCGAATATGTACCAAACCTCTATGAAAGTCAACAAACATTTGAAAAGTGCATTGAAATCGGCTGTTCCATTTGGCCCCGGACGGCGACCTATTTACTTATAACGGTATAACGAGATCGGGCAGCAGACAGTGAGGCAAACACTTGCGATCCTTACTAACTCGGTTACGTGTGTGCGAAAGTGAGAATGTAAGATCCCCAGGGGCGTAGCTGGGGGGCAGTCACTTGCTGATTTCAGCAGCGACTACTTTCTGCCTTCTTATTTGTGACCACAGCTAACACACCACATCCCTCCTCTCTTCATTTGCTTTGTTATTTCTTCTTCCATTTCTTAGCTGGGAGTGCCGCGACATTTTCTCTTTTGTTCTCTGGTGTTAACGTAAGGTGATGTGCGTCGTTGGGATAGAGGGCGGGGCATTCCTGGTCACCTGTTCATGGGTGCCGGCATAGACAAAAATATGAATGTTCTCGATTCATTACAAATTGGATGTTTTCCCACGAATTTTCAACATACAGATATTCAATACATTATAATGCACTCATGTAACATTTATCTGAACCATTTTTCCGTAATCAATCAATAAACATCTTAGAAAACCGTGATACATTCGGCGGATTAACTTGGCCCACTATGATGACTTACTTAGTGTATGGGATTTGTTGAGAGGTAATTCAAGAACGTTGAACAGATTGATACAAAAACGCCAGATATGTCGCGTTTCCAATAGTGGAGGGAAAACACCGATCATGAACTCCAAAAGAAGTATATGTACTTGCTTTAATTTTTTTCCGAACTTCAAAATTTGAATTAATTTGAATCAGTCTTATGACATAACGGTAGCCTCATAAATTATTGTTGAAAACAAAATCACAAGATCATTATTTCCCTTTAATAATGAATTAATTTGATTCACAGATTTGATATAAAATGGACATTAGCCGTTTTCACGAAGGATTATTGCGCTGCAACGATTCGGAAAAGTTTCTGAAAAGTTCTAAAAAGTTTTAGTATTTTTAGTAAGTTGTAGTCTTAGTTTAAAAACCTTAAGTATAAAAGTTTTCCTTTATACCAATAATTTTACACCAAAACTTTGTAAAACTTTTCAGAAACGTTTTAGTCTTTTCAGCGCAATAATCCTTCGTGAAAACAGCTATTGACTGCATTTTTAATCTAATAAATAATGCCTACGAACATCATAGACTGGTACGACAGCGGCTTAGCTCCCTTTATACTAGGTTGTAAGTTGATACATGATTACTATTTGATAACCCTAAATGTTCCAAGCGGCTTGGGTCGCTGCCAATCTTCGTCGGTTGCAAGGTGAACAAGCAATATTTTGCTACTGTAGGGTCTAGAAGAAAAATCTGCACATAACTGAAACGTCAAAAGTATTAATATTGAGAAGAAAATGACAGCCATATAACAATTGCGCCGCCAAGAGGCGCGAATTTGAGGTTTTGGAAAGCTGGAGCACTATTTTGCTATTTGAATCAGACCGTAGGGTTATCACAAGGAAATGAGACTGGACCAAAAGGGAGGCCAAAGTTCATGTTACCCCCCCCCCCCCCATAGGGCAAAATGGGTCCTCTGGAGCCGCCGGTGCCCCCTCCTCATAATCTAAGCTCGCGTCGCCAAAATGCCCACCCAGTCGAAAATCCTTACGGGAGGCCCTGAGCTGTTCCGTGTTAGGTGTGAGTCGATGACGACACCAAGCACCTTGACGCTCTGTGAGGGCGAAATTTTGTCATTTCCCAAATGAACAGAGAAGTCGATGGTGTCGTTTTGACGACGAGATCTCAGGAGGAGCATCTCCATGTGTTTTGGCCGGATGATTTTTTAGACGGTTCTGTGTGAACCACTTCATAGCTATGACTAGAGAGTTTTCAACAAGAGTTTTTAGAGCATGGACGTTTGATGGAAAGTCAGCGTCAAGGAACTGGGCGATCCAACAAAGACTTGGTTGGATCCAAATTTCAGTAGAAGTGTGTGTCTAGGAGGCGAGGCGACAGTGCCAGGTAGACTGTCGCAATAGCAGTGAATATTTCTCCATTCGAGAAATTACCGCACGAGCACAGATACTGACTACTGTGGACGCCTGGAATCGACTCCCGCATGCGGAGACTCCACCAACCACACTAGGGATTTGTTTTTTGTTTTGTTTTGGGGGGTGGGTGGGAGGGGAGTGGTTCTCGCCCACCCCGTAGTCCAGCCTATAGCTATATGCCGCCGCGGGTGGGGAGGAGAACCACTCCCATCCGGGGCGGGGAACCGAATGACTTGCGCCAGTAGCTAGACTCGAACCCGGAACCCTTGGATTCCGAGTCCGACGCTCTACCAACTGAGCCACCCGGCCCCACACACTAGGGAGAAACTTGTCAACTTGGGAGAAACCCGCACGAGGTGGAAAACCCGCAAACCCGCAGACTCGCACTTGCATGTGAGGCTTAGTGTTGGGCGTCCTTTAGCTATGATCTCATATTACATATATTGTGTATGCTGTCTACTTAACCCGCGCCGTGCCGAGAGCGGGGGTGTTTAGACACCCCCTCAGGTTTTTCGAGGATATCGAAAAAAACGGCCGCGCGCAGCGCCTCGGTTTTTGGCACAGCTGTTTGGGCATCAATTGCGCACATTATGTTAAAACAAATACCTCGGGTCATCTCAGGTCAAGTCAGCAGACAAGGTCACGTGACCCCACCTAAAAAAAAATATTGTGGTCGTACCACAGTCACAGTTTTTGGATGATCGGTTTTACACTTACAGGATTTCATAAGGTCATATGTACTTTATATTGGTTAGTGATTGTGCGAGGAACATGTATAGGCAAATTATAATTAGTTTTATCATTTATGACCTCTTCCTCGAAATTAAAACATAATAGCACCAAAAAACGTTATATTAATATTTCGATATCAGGTCTTCATCAGAAATTATACATTACCAAAACAACAATGTTGTTTTGTTGTTTTGGTAATGTATAATTTCTGACGAAGATCTGTGATCGAAATATTAATATAACGTTTTTTGGTACTATTATATTTTAATTTCGAGGAAGAGGTCATAAATGATAAGACTAATTATAAGGTCATATGTAGCTGCAATTCGTATATCTTGGATTTGTTATATCAGCGACCTAAGGTCGGGTCAATTTCGTGACGTCCCAATTATAAAGCAATGGGGAAATATTAAAATGCTTCCTATTCCAAGGATACGCAAGATATCAGTATAATTCCTTCTGGATCATGTTATTATAGGCCATTCTTGATGACCTAGGTGCCATTTTTGTGCACTGACCCCTACAGGGTCAGCCGAGGTCACCAAAAGTTGTATGTCAATAACTCTCGACGTAATAACGAAAGAGAAGAGAAACTGACACCAATGTGATTGTCTCGTCGAGCTACGTCTTCCCATATGCAACATGACCTACTTGGGTCACTACTTGACCTTGACCTGAGGTCAAATTTTTAAGTTGACTTAACCTAGTCAACACTAATATGTATCGAAGCGTCTTGACGAGAGAAACACGATAGCATACAAATTATTGCCTTGTTTGTATTAGGTAAAAAGTTATTTGTGAAAAACTGTTTTGTAAAAAATAGTCTTTTTAACATTTGATGAGCTCTGGAGCCTCAACTATTGACCTGAGCTAAAATCTGAGGACACCTTGTCGATTGCATGTTTCAATAACTTTCCATGCTGTGTTTTGTTTGTTCCTAGCTATCATAGTTCTTGTGATATCTGGGGGTTTCTGGAGCGGAGTCCTAAAACTAGACAATTTGACCTTCGATGACTTCTGGTGACCTCAATATTGGCTTTAGGACAAAAAAAAATATCTGAAGTACTTTCGAATGTGCTTGTCGAGAGCTTTCGAACGCGCTTTCTGCGCCTTTCTATCCCTTTTAGTTTTCGAGTTGGAGGGGGGTGTCTAAACATCCCCCCCCCCCCCCGGCACGGCGAAGTTGGCGCCGAGCACCGGCACGGCGCGGGTTAATACTTGATTATATTCGCGTGTTCTACACACTGTATACACTCGCATCGTTTGAATTGGGTGGCAAAGAACAGTCCCGTAGGCTTGGGTCACGTAACGGGCATGGATGCACGACAGACGATACATACACACAGTACAAACATCATCCGGGAGCAATATGTCCTCAGTGTTGACTTATCGGCAATCGACACGCCAAACATTGCAACTGAGGGTTTGCAGCTGGCGGAGAGCGGATCTCTCCGCAGCTGGCGGAGAGATCCAAAACGGGGTGCTCCTTTACACAAAGAATGTGCTGACCAAATTTGGTCCTCCTCTTTTGTGTTTTGGTCGCCCCCCCCCCGGCCTCCATAAGTCAAAACCCCTACCCAAAAGTGAAAAGTCTAAGTCGTCGTACAGACCTCTGCGTGTGCTCATTTGAAAGCTCTTGTTGAGTAGAATAAACTTTAATTCAGTCGAAATGCTCTAAATTCAAGTTTTCGTTCTATGAGTCATAAAGAGCTACCAAAACCAAGCCTTCAATAGAGCTCTATTGAATGCTTGGTTTTGGGCTCTGTTTATGACTCATAGAACAAAAACTTGAATTTAGAGCATTTCGACTGAATTAAAGTGTATTCAACTCAAAAAGAGCTTTCAAATGAGCACACGCGGAGGTCTGTACGACGACTTTTATTTTTTACTTTTGGGTAGGGGTCACTAACTTATGGAGGCACGGGGGGGGACCAAAACTCGAAGGAGGGGCGCCAAATTTGGTCGGCATATTCTTTGTGTAAAGGAGCACCCTGTTTTGGATTGGCAGCTTGCACGGACAAAAAAAATTGGACACCCTACTGGACAGGTGTTAAAAACACGGCCATCTGATGACAGTGCAGCGGGGGAGCGGTACAGCGGCGGCCGATAATGAATGGGTGAGAGCTCGCTCACTCGTCAACGGCTGATGAGTGCGCCGCTCTCGACAATCAATCTCACTCCAGGAGTGCATATCATCCATTATCATCAGGATCATGACATAATGTATGCATTCATGAATAGCTATCGCTTCAGCTGATTCCGCATATCAACATTGAAATAGCCGGCCACGACGTTGCTCGGAGTTAGGCAACATTGACACTTGGCGGATCAAATTATCGGTTTGAAGTTGCCCTGTCTGGCGATAAGCTTAAATCGTCGTTGTTGCTATGCGTCAAGCATTATATCCCTTGGCACCAAGACGCTAATAGTCTTGTGTCAAAGTCGTGGGTCGTCAGTTTGTGGAGTCATCATGACACACGCCACGTGCATCGCCGCCACATGCATCGCCACAGACACACGCCACATGCATCGCCGCCACATGCATCGACACAGACACACGCCACATGCATCGCCGCCACATGCATCGACACAGACACACGCCACATGCATCGCCGCCACATGCATCGCCGCCACATGCATCGACACAGACACACGCCACATGCATCGCCGCCACATGCATCGCCGCCACATGCATCGACACAGACACACGCCACATGCATCGCCACAGACACACGCCACATGCATCGCCGCCACATGCATCGCCACAGACACACGCCACATACATCGCCGGTCACGAATGTTAGGAGAGGCGAGTCCGTTAAATCAGTGTTCTCTTCCGGTCTTGTTTTTGCCATTATCTACCACCCTTTTCTTTTCCCATCCTCTCTTTATTCAAATATTCGGTTACGCTCCCACAACGATATATGTATCTTTTTGTTCTCTTTCTTTCATTCCTTGTTTTTCACTCAGGATGGACATTCAATGCAATTACGCTGGACAATGCACAAGCTTGATTATATGCTGATTCCTTCATACCTAACCAATCTACATATATGCCTATGTGTAAAAGCAGCATGGTGCATAGCATATTAGGCATGGCCATTACGCGAGAGAGGAAAAAAAACGTGTCGAGTGGCTTCAAAGATATTCATGAAGTCCACACTGAGGCCGCGGTGAGTCCTGACTGCAGGTCCCCGGCCGCCCTGCTGCCGTCACCACCCGTAATATAACATCGATTGTCACCGGCCAGCAAATTCATCGGGCGAGCCGCCGCATTTTACGCAGTGGCAGCAGCCAATTCCAGCGCCGCGGGCAATTCTGCTGGGGCTGATCGATGTGACGCTGCCCCGGCCTGGAGCGGTTCACAGCGGCGACAGCACGGCAGCGCCGCCAGTCATAAGCGGCGGCCTTTGGCGCCAGGATGGTAGCGCTGCCAGCTTTAGGCGGCCTTTGACGCAGAATTGTCAACTTAAGGCAGCCTTTGCCGCCAGGATTGCAGTGCTGCCAGTTCTTTCAGCAGCCCACGGCGACAGCATGACAGTGCTGCCAGTCTAAAGAAGTCCACGGCGACAGCACAACGCTGCTGCCAGTCTAAAGAAGTCCACGGTGCCAGCACAACACTGCTGCCAGTCTAAAGAAGTCCACGGTGCCAGCACAACACTGCTGCCAGTCTAAAGAAGTCCACGGCGACAGCACAACACTGCTGCCAGTCTAAAGAAGTCCACGGCGACAGCACAACACTGCTGCCAGTCTAAAGAAGTCCACGGCGACAGCACAACACTGCTGCCAGTCTAAAGAAGTCCACGGTGCCAGCACAACACTGCTGCCAGTCTAAAGAAGTCCACGGCGACAGCACAACACTGCTGCCAGTCTAAAGAAGTCCACGGTGCCAGCACAACACTGCTGCCTCCCACAGCACGTCACGGGTGCAGCACTGCAGCATGCAAGTTTGATGGCCTAAAGCAAACCACGGTGGGAAGATAGTGCTGGACTGCAGCACGGCCTAAAGCGATTCACGGCGACAGCAAAACCTGCCTGCCTACAGCAGCCTACAGAGACACAGTGTAGCAGTGCGACGGCCTAAGGCCAAGTCGAGGACAGGCAGGCAGCAGTTCATATTGTTTCAGAAGCAATGTTTAAGTAATGACATTGGGTAACGGGAGATTTCCAGCGACCTGAATATTTCCACCTTATGGTGCTTATCTATTGCAGTTTGCCCTGCAGTTTGTCTCTAGCTTTAACATGTTCACTGGTTACCGTGCATCCAATATGAACATATCATAATGGTGACCCGAAAAGTCTTAACACGCGCACTGGAGGGCCTCTGATAATTACACGCCCTGGAGGGGGGGGGGGCGAATTTCGCCCCCCCCCCCTATGATCTCGAAAACCACGCAACGTAGCGACAAGCGGAAAACGACGTTAGATAGCTCGAGACAAGCTCTTTCGAAAGTATTCCGTTAATTTTTTTCAGGTCAATATTGAGGTCACCAGAGGTCATCAAGGGTCAGATTTGCAAGTTTTCAAGACTTCGGTTCGAACACCCCCAAATATCTCGGGAACTATGATAGTTAGCAGCAAACGGAAAAAAGCAATCGAAAGTCATTGAAAAATGCAATCGACATAGGTGTCCTCAGATTTGAGCTCAGGTCAATATTTTAGGCTCCAGAGGTCATCGAATGTCAAAAAGGTGATTTTGTTTTCAAAACTGTTTTTCGCAAATAACCTTTCACCTATTAAAGATAAAGCAATAATATTTACGCCATCGCGTGTGTCTTGTCAAGGCGCTTTGAATCATATCAATGGTGACCGGGTTAGGTCAACTGAAAAATTTGACCTCAGGTCAAGGTCAAGTGGTGACCCAAGTTGGTCATGTTGCATATTGGGAGACGCATCTCGACTAGACAAACATATTGGTACCATTTTCTCTTCTCTATCTGCATTATGTCGATAGTTATTGATAAAACAGTGTTGGCGGTCACAAAATTGACCTGACCTTAGGTCACCGATATTATAAATCCGAGATCAACAAATTGTTGGCATCTATGACCTTATGAAGTCCTGCAAGATTGAAACCGATCGTCGTAAAACTGTGGCTGTGGTACTACTGCAAACGTTTTGTAGTTGAGGTCATCACGTGACCTGGTCTGGTGACCTGACCTGAGATGACCTGAGGCCAATAATTTTACATAATGCGGGAAGTTCATTTCTAAACAGGTATACAAAAAACGGCGGCGCTGCGCGCCGCCGTTTTTGCGCTATCCTTGAAAAACCGGAGGGGTGGGCGGATTTCGCCCCCCCTCCAGGGCGCGTGTTAACATGGATATATATATATATATATATATATATATATATATATATATATATATATATATATATATATATATATATATATATATATATATATATATATATATATATAGATAGATAGATAGATAGATAGATAGATAGATAGATAGATAGATAGATAGATAGATAGATAGATAGATAGATAGATAGATAGATAGATAGATAGATAGATAGATAGATAGATAGATAGATAGATAGATAGATAGATAGATAGATAGATAGATAGATAGATAGATAGATAGATAGATAGATAGATAGATAGATAGATAGATAGATAGATAGATAGATAGATAGATAGATAGATAGATAGATAGATAGATATATATATATATATATATATATATATATATATATATATATATATATATATATATATATATATATATATATATATATATATATATATATATATATATATATATATATATATATCAACCAGACTTCCTGGGTAAAGCGCTGAGGATGTACTGCCATGCTGCCGTCATTTGTCAACGTTCTCTACATTTTAGCCGCTATATTTAAGCACCTCATCCTCCTGCGTGGGTTTCGTCAAGTGCTCGGATGCCTCGCTTTGTACGTACCCCGGGGAGATAGAGAGGAGAGAATTATAGCTCCGCAGGCAAAAACAGGCTGACGGGCACTTCCTCTCAGCAAAGTTCGGCAATAGGTTTTCAGTGTTGGGTGGGCGGGGCGCGGCGGCGATAAATTGCCGGTGCCGGTCGGTTTTGACGTTGATTGCAGGACGGGACGACGTGTCGTCGGTCACGGCGGGAGGCACAACTGTCCGGCGGCGGTACGCCGCAACATTTATCACGCCGGACCGCCACGGGCCGCCCGGCCCACCGGACCGCCACACAGTGGGCGATAACGGCCTGCTAGCGCGACAGGGGGTGAAAAATAAAATTTCAAAAATGACTATTTTATACGGCTCATTTTCAAGACAAATGTTCATAGCATGAGAGTATAACACCGATCCACCAATAAATTTGCTTATTTGTATGCACCATGTCTTCAAACACACACTATTGTTCAGCCGCCGATATTGCTATGGCGCGCCTCATTCTCATCGCATGGATATATGCTAATGTGAGAGGCGAAGAACGTTTCGTAGAGGCTTTGTGATTTTTGTATTATTGAAAGTACAGATCAGCAGCAGCCCGAAATACCTATATATGACCTTTTCATGTGAATTAGCAATTTTATATTATAACATTAAGTGAGGTATAGACTGCACATTAACATTAAGTGAGTATGGCGGTATAGGCTGCACAACACTGGTGGCGATGAGTTGGGATTGTGTGTGGGCGTGTGTGATGTGAGCATGCGAGTTTTATTACTCTTATTTTACTGCTGGAGTTTTCTCATTTACCGATCTTATGTGTTATTTTACAAGCGTTTTCTTAGGTCTGCGTAGCCTCAAAGCATGCCTGTGAACTATTGTTCACCTATGTTTATTTTTAACGTATTCATATTTACTGTTTTATGAACTTTTGTTCTATTTTAGTATCACATTTTGGTTATCATATTTGCCTCGTCTGTTTTCAACTGTGTGCGTGTGTCTGCTGCTGTCGTGTCGTCGTGTGTTTTAATTACTCGACTTGAGCTGTAATTGGGTGAATGCCTGTTGCTCATTGTCAATAAATAAACAAATAAACAAGCAAAGGTATGTTATTTGAAGTGGCTGACCAACAGAATCAAAACTTGAGTTAATCCTACAATTTTTATTCCACGGTTCTCCGCTTTGATGAAACATTTTTCTGTCTCGTTTGAGTTTATACTTTGTGCCTATTAAAATAAACCTTGCGCATATTTGCGCTTTTTATTTTTCAGCTTATTTTATAGTGTACATCACTATTCACTCTGCGCCATTACAATGCCCGGATCTCTGTTTCTCTAGTTAACTAGCATAACAAAAGCCTTTTTTACAGATAAAAGTATTAAGGTAGCAAATGACAAGGGCTACAAAATGGCTATCTCGGATTTTCGAAATTTTTGTTTTTAACCCCAGAAAAATCAAAAAAATATTTTGTTTAAAAAGATGCCCTCAAAATCAGACTTTTAAAATATTTTCAAAAACCGGAATGTATGTTGGAGAAAAACATATGACCAATATCCAAACCAAATTTCAAAGCAATATCTTTGCTTTTGACTGGCTTATTGCTCCCTAAGTAAGAGTAACTCATGACGTCATATTTGTTATTGCGTTTTGGGCTTTTATTAACCTGATACAGACAAATAAATGCATGCACTGTATTTCTGAGACAAAACCGGTCTATAAACATGCCTTTTGCATTTGTATTTATCAATTAAAAATGTTGACCTTATTTGACCTAACCTTGATCTGAGCTGAGCTTGACACAAACATCGCTTAAATGAGGTCAGCTGGTAAAATGACTATCACCATCGAATTATACGTGTACAATAGCCCATAAAACGTGTCGCATAGCTTTCGTAAATTGTCTGCGCATAGTGACCTTTTGTGACCTGACCTTGACCTTGACCTTTGCCAAGAATCTCACTTGAACTCATGCAAGATGTGTATTATACCTTTTGAAGCATTGTGGGTGATCATGGTTGCAATCAAAGGCTTTGGATGGAAAGTATGGCCCATAAACTCAAATGCCTCGATTTTGACATTTGACCCGACTTTGACCTAATATGTGACCTCAATTCTACAATTTTGAGTATGCTTTAGATGTGAGTCACTGAGAGCTTTCGAATGCAGCCTTGCGCGTCTCGCTGCGATCATTGGTTCTGGAGAGTCCGCGGGGGGGGGGGGCAATATTTGCCTCCCCGGTCAATGCCGGGTTAAACCCAGGTAAAAGAAAGTGCATATTTTGAGCTCCCTGATTCATCAGCTATCGATTGCTATGCGACATGTTCAAACCGATGCCGTAAATTGAAGCAGAAACGCCGTGTCGCGCTAAAAGGCCGTTCTCGCCCACTGTGCGCCGCCGCCACCACCACGGAAAATATCGCCGAGTTTATGGGTGAAAAGTTGCCGGGCAGCTGGCGGCAGGCCGGATTACGAGCAGCAGCCGCCACTGACGCCGCCGGAGAGGCGACCCCGAGCTGCGAACGGCGGGAGGGCCCGGCAGTCTCCTTCCAACGCGCCAGCCGAGTGTTAAACATCCCGAATGGACAGCCGTTTCTGGTGCGGCCGACATGTCACCATATTGATGTCACCCGACTGCAACAAATCACAGCGGATGTAACGAGAAGTGTTATGTAAGATATATTTGGGTTCGATGTTAGCATGGCTTTCTTTCCAGCTGAGCGGGCCCAACTGACTCAGCCCGGCACTATATACCGTGTCCTCAACTGCGCAGGGTGGTAAAGTGTTCTGTCTTTATGGATAAGGTCGGGGACAAAATGCTCCTTCCCCTGAGGTACTCGGAGGTCAAAATGCCAGTACAAATAATTGCCTATGGCTATGCCATTCCTGGGAAAATGTACTAAGCGATCATGTTCTTAGTACTAAGCGATCATGTTCTATGTACTAAGCGATCACTGATCGTGTCACAACCACTTCAGATATAATATTCACTTAACACGCGCCCTGGAGGGGGGCGAAATCCGCCCACCCCTCCGGTTTTTCGAGGATAGCGCAAAAACGGCGGCGCGCAGCGCCGCCGTTTTTTGTATACCTGTTTAGAAATGAACTTCCCACATTATGTAAAATTCTTGGCCTCATGTCATCTCAGGTCAGGTCACCAGACCAGGTCACGTGATGACCTCAACTCCAAAACGTTTGCAGTAGTACCACAGCCACAGTTTTACGCTGATCGGTTTCAATCTTGCAGGACTTCATAAGGTCATAGATACCAACAATTTGCCTATCTCGGATTTCTAATATCGGTGACCTAAGGTCAGGTCAAATTTGTGACCGCCAACACGGTTTTATCAATAACTATCGACATAATGAAGATAGAGAAGAGAAAACGGTACCAATATGTTTGTCTCGTCGAGACACGTCTCCCAATATGCAACAAGACCAACTTGGGTCACCACTTGACCTTGACCTGAGGTCAAAAATCTCAGTTGACCTAACCCGGTCACCATGAATATGATTCGAAGCGCCTTGACAAGACACACGCGATGGCGTAAACATTATTGCTTTATCTTTATTAGGTAAAAGGTCATTTGGGGAAAACAGTTTTGAAAACAAAATCACCTTTTTGACATTCGATGACCTCTGGAGCCTAAACTATTGACCTGAGCTCAAATCTGAGGACACTTATGTGGATTGCATTTTTCAATGACTTTCGATTGTTTTTTCCGTTTGCTGCTAACTATCATAGTTCCCGAGATATTTGGGGGTGTTCGAACCGAACTCTTGAAAACCTGAAAATCTGACCCTTGATGACCTCTGGTGACCTCAATATTGTCCTGAAAAAAAATTAACGAAATTCTTTCGAAAGAGCTTGTCTCGAGCTATCTAACGTCGTTTCCCGCTTGTCGCTACGTTGCGTTGTTTTCGAGATCATAGGGGGGGCCGAAATCCGCCCCCCCCCCTTCCAGGGCGTGTAATTATCGGAGGCCCTCCAGGGCGCGTGTTAATCATCATATTCATCACGTCAGCATGTATGTACATTTACATTTCTTAAATTAGCATTTGCGTTTCAGCTCTTAATTGAAAATAATTTAGTTTAATTCATATTGCCGACGAAAAAATATATACCAGTTATCTAGTTCGACGATTGATTCCCCGGGGTCTTGGTGCCTGTGTATTTTCAATGGAGTGAGTCTGAGATAAATTGTCAGCACGATCGATCACACAGTCTTGGGACTTTGAGAGTTATACTATAAATAGTAGAAAATCTGGAAATTCCTGTTATAACCGTGCACAGGGGTGTAGGACCCTATTCAGTTTGGGGAGGGGGGGCTTCAGCCCCCCCCCCACAACTTGTGGCTCAGCTCCCCCCCCCCTCCCCCCACTTTAAAGAATAGATATTAGACATACAGAACAGTATGAAATAAAAAAGAAGTGAAAACAAAACGGATTTAACATATTATTTAATACATAAACTAAAGAGCAACACTATTTATTGACAACCAGGTAGTCTAAACAGTAAACAACCATGTGCACACACATGCAAATATGGTACTTTATTAAATCTGTACATGGTAAAATGAACAACATCCCAATTTGGCTTTGGTCCTGGTTAACGAACAAGCTTCAGAATGCACCTTCGCATTGGTGAAAGGTGTGCAGATTTTGAGTACTATTATGGATATGCAAATGACACTGAAAAATAAAACAGAATTATTATTTGACCATCTCACACTCACAGCACCAGTGCTGCGGAGTCGACATCATTTTAGCAACTCCGACTCCGACTCCGACTCCGGCCTGCAAAAAAAAAATCGACACCAACTCCGACTCCGACTCCAGCTCCGACTCCTGCCTATATCCGTTCTCCAACCGCATGCTAAGCAATATCTGCAATGCCATCTCTTTTTGTATTTGTTTGTATTCTTAACAGTATGGAGAACAATGCTACGCCGCCCGAGCACGGGCGCGGCGTGCCGGCCGCGCGTCCAGCCCAGTCGCGCTCGCCTACAGGCGGCGGGATAAAATGAAGATAAGAACGTGAGACCGGCACCACTGTGACGATCAAATTTTGAATTTGACTTAGGTAACCTTGTCACCATGGTATGATTCGAATCTCCTTGACGAAACTTCCACGGTGATATTAAAATGGGTGCTTTGTGACCGTAAGAGCCGGTGCGTCCAAAGCCCCAATCATCAGATGGCATACAAATTATTGCCCTATCTTCATCAGGAGCAAATCTACCGCTAGTTGAGTAAGCTTTCCACTCGATTCATAATCATTTCCCACTCATTTGTTTCGAAAGGGATGTGTAAAGTTAACCCTCGCCCTACGGGAGCTTTTTTCACCTTCGCCCTACGGGGGGGCTGACAGGCCCCCTTGTTAACTTCCAAACCAAGCAACTTAGAGCAATGCGGTAAGAACCAGCATGTTGCCTGTCATGAGAGGAATATAACAGTATGCGATTTTTAGGTTTCAGGTCAACGAATGACCTTCCAGGTAAATTGAATGACCTCGGATTTACCACGTCCAGAACAGCGATTTTGCTTTTCAGAAAACCTCAAAATTAGAAATTGATAAATGTAAATAAAAAGGTATGTTCCTAGACTCATTGAGTGCTTATCTCATTGAGTGCTTTCGAATGCCGCCTTGCGCGTCCCGCTGCGATCATTGGTTCTGAAGATACCAGAGGGGGCTCCCCCCCCCGTGAGTCGTGTTACAGAAAATACCCCAGTGACTGCCAGGTTAAAACGCACCACTGTCAGCAATGGTGTCACCACGGTTTTAAAATCAGTCGTGACACATTTAGGTGCTTGTGTACTTTAACATAGGACGATATTAGGCATGGCTCAAAATTACTAGGCACATTGTCCAAATAGTCCCCAGTGGTGGCGACGCTCTTGACTGCCAGCTCTGATATTACACGAATTAGCAGAATTGGCACTTTGAGCTAGGTTAGTCTCTTTCAAAACATGTTTGATGAAAGTATTGGGAGTCTAACTAAAAATACGTGGTCATTTCTGCACATTGTTTTATAAATAATATAAACTAAACAGAAAACAACCTATTGGGGATTTTATTGTAACGTGGTTTCCCAGAGCAATTGTGTCTATGCAACATGCAACATTCCGCAACAATTTCTTCTAAAATTGGGGAACTTTTTTCCGGTTGCCTTTGGCCGCTGATTCGAAGGGCGTCAATTTCGGAGCTCTTCGGCTTCACTTGCAACAAATAGAGCCGCCTGCAACATTTGCAACAATTTGCAATATTCTCGTAATTTTCATCACTCTTGAGATCATCACTCTTGAGATTTCTTGAGATCAGAAATCGAACTATTTTAGCATTTTCGGAAAGTAACATACCCGTGTTTTCGAGATATTACTAAATTCTTGGAGCAATTTTGACGTATGCGTCTGACCCGTACATACATTTGTAATTTGGAGGCAAGTCAATAATCGGAGAGCACATAGGTCGATGCACGGTCAGGGTCGGGGTGGTGAAATTTCGCGGATTAAAAGAGAATTGGTCCGATGGAATAAGGTCCGGGCTCCTTGTTCGTGAACAGGCCCAATGGCCCTCTGGCTTCTCCTTACATGATTTTACCAACGGGTTATGTCTCCCAAATATCACAATGAGTTCCGAAAATGGTTGAATGCTCATCCTACATACCCAGTGCAACGCCACGCTGAGGACCATCTACC
>JAXIVJ010003769.1:0-7500 GCA_036785665.1 Chirona hameri
ATATATATATATATATATATAAAGAAGCTCTCTTGTCAATCGGACGTGCGGTTGCAGATATATTAGCTTTTCAAAAGCGTCGCTACGGGCCGGGTCGGGTCGGGCCGCTCATATTAATTTGTTCCCTACTCTATGAAACGACGAGCGAGCGCTCATAAAAGCCGTTTTCACGAAGGATTTTGCGTCTGGGGCGATTGGGGCGTTTGGGACGATTGAGGCGATTGGAGCGTTTGGGGTAAATGGGTCTATCTATACCTTGTAAGAACACCGCTTTTTCCGGTGATTTTTGGTATCAATCACAATTTTATGAATTAATGTATAAGTATGTGCTCTTACAATGCAACATTTACCGTTAATTTGCTTTGAATATTCACATTCATGAGCAAATCTGGCAATTTTGGGTTGTGTTAGTTCCTTCTACCAAACATACCGAAAACACCGCAAAAGAGGCTAAAAAGTGTACTAAATAATCAGCTTTGATTAAATAAAATACGCAATTGACAGTTAGTTAGGGCAAAACTGAAGATATTAATGGCAAAGGAATATAACATTATAATGCAAAACCCAATATAATGTAAAAAGCATAGACAGACCTTAAAGGGATATTGCCACCTCCGGAGGATTTCTAAAAAGCAACTTAAATGAATGGTGGGGATCAACAATCATGTATGCTCAAGCTCAAACTTGCTCCTGCAGCACCTAAAGCAAAGCATTTTGTATTTATTTCTGACTCCAAAACGTTGGTCCCAGTTGTGCTCAGTACTAGATTCATGATGGCCGCTCTCATCCAGTTTGGCTGTGGTATTGGCGCCCGCCCAAAGCCGAAGCGTACGAATTCGCGGAGATTTGACCTTGAAAAGTATATCTGTGTTATAAGGTATAGGTCACATAATCGTACGGTCCCAAAGTCGAGCTATAGCAATTCTTGCTGTTTTATTATGAAAGAGGCTAAGGTTGTTGAAAATATAATTAACTGCATACGCTTTTTAATTTTGAAATGTACTGACGGAATGGTGATGTTGAGTTTGCAACATTCAAAAGAAAATAACAGTCCGCAAAGAATTGATTCTAAATAGTGATGTGGCGACTCCAATGTTACGAATGCTTAGCAAGCATGAGTGGTGCAAATGTATTTTTTTTAAATCTAATTGGGGGAGTTTCGGGAACCAAATTTTGCAGGTGAAATCGGACATTCTTAATCGACCGATACACACCAAAAACTCTATATGGACCTGCGAGGTGGCAATGTCCCTGTAATTCTACGTCGCTGCGTCCCGCTGAGATCGTCCAATTTAGAGCAGTAAATTCGTTGGTTTCCGAAAACCGGAACAATCCTTACGCATTTCGAATCACACCAAATATTTTTGATTTGATTAATTGATTAATTGATGAATCTCACAAGAAGCTGAAAAGAGGTCAGAAAAGGCACTTATAAACCCATGAAACATGCGGGCTTTCTGTAGCCACTGGTACTGAAAACTCAAAAATGGCTGCTCTAGATCGAACGGACGGCATGGCTGGGCGCGGACCACGGGTCTGCACATGCGCAACGTGACGTCAGGTGACCAGCCGGCTGGTCGCCATGGTGACCGGGCGGCGGCGCTTGCGCAGAGCCGGAGCCAGCATTCCCGTCCTCTTACAACAAATGATCAAAACGAAATCGTGAATTATCATTAATCCTTGCATTCAAAAGTGAATATGACTGAACATATGAATGGACTAATGCATCTAGTTTTCATTGAAAAAAACTGTTATTCCTGAACACGATGTCGTTGCAAAATATGACCATTTCCCGAACCAGCCACTTCCGGGATTCGAGCAAGATAGCCTCGCACTAACACCCCAGCCGACTGACAACACTAGAGTTAGCTTAACCCGCGCACTGCAGGGAGGGGGTTGATTTCCACCCCCCCCTCAGGTTTTTCAAAGATAGCGAAAAACGGCGGCGCACAGCGCCGCGGGGTTTTGGCACACCTGTTAGGACATCAATTGCACACACTTTGAAGGGTAAAAATAACCTCGGGTCATCTCAGGTCAGGTCACCAGAACAGGTCAAGTGACCCCACCTTCCAAAAATGTTTGCAGTTAAAGCCAGAGTTTTCACCGATCAGTTTGAAACTTACAGGATGTCACGAGGGCATAAGTACTAACAATTCGTTTATCTCGGAATTTTGATATCGGCGACCTAAGGTCAGGTCAATTTCGTAACCTCCCCATAATAAGTCAATGGGGAAATATACAAATGCCTCCTATTTCAAGGATATGCATGATATTAGTCCAATTACTTCTGGATCATGTAATTTTAGGATTTTCTTGATTATTCAAGTGTACGTTTTGTTCAGTGACCCCTATTGGTTCATTTGAGGTCATGCGAGGTCACCATCATTTTTTTCTCTCTCAATAACTCCCGATATAATGAAGATAGAGAATTAAAACAGACAACAATGTGTTTGCATCGTCGCGACACGTCTTCCCATATGCAACATGCCCTACTTGGGTCACCACTTGACCTTGACCTGAGGTCAAATTTTTAGGTTAATTTAACAAGGTCAACATGTATATAATTCGAAGCGCCTTGTCAAGATAAACACAATGAATTAAACAGTTTTCCGTTATCTTTTTTAGGTAAAAAGTTAATATCGAAAAACAATTTAGAAAAAAAACGGATTTATTTTTATTTTTTGACCTCTGGAGCCTCAAATATTGACCTGATATCAAATTTGAGGACTCTTTGCCGATTTCAAATTTCACTGGCTGGCCGTTTGTTATTTTCTGTTTGTTTCTAACTAGCATAGTTTCTGAGACATATGGGAATTTCTGGAGCGATGTCCTAAAACAGGAAAAACTGGAAAAAAATTACCTTTCATGACCTCTGGTGACCTCAATTTTGACCTGACCTAAAACAATACTGAATACTTTCGATAGAACATGTACCAAGCTATCAAATGCCGTTTTCTGCTTCTCGCTACGTAGCGCAGTTTTTGAGATATCAGGAGGGGGCGGAAATCAACCCCCTGCAGTTCGTGTTCGGCGCAAAGCCCCTGCAGTGCGCGGATTAAGATGAAATTGCTAATTTTAAGTAAACTATGGTTTTATCATTCAAATGGAATTTCCAGAAAATGCATTAATTCATAAAGTTGCGATTGCTACCAAAAATCACCTGGAAAAGCTGTGTTCTTACAAGCTATAGAACCATTCACCCCAAACTTCCCAATCGCCCCAATCGCCCCAAGTGCCCCAATCGCCCCAAACACAAAATCCTTCGTGAAAACGGCTAAGAAGTGTCCGTACCCACGGTGAGGCGCGGCCAGGGCCGGGCGGGAGGGCGGCAGGCTCCGCCCAGAGCCCTCTGATTGGCGCGCGCGCCACCTAGGGTGGTGGGTACCAGAGTACTTATATCAATGAGTAGGTTCAAGTTTGGCGACTGCCATGGCTACGTAACGCCTGGTTCAAACTATAATAAACTAACTACGTTACCATACCAAATATTTCGGGTATGCTTTTTGGAATAGTTCTCATTTTCTTCTAGAATGTCAACTATATAGTAGGATATGGTAATCACATCGGAAAATATCTGAATAGAAAACGAAATATATTTAATCCTATTCCCTGCGGGCGGCCAGAATTACGTTAACCGGCGGGGGGTGGGGAGGCAGATTCTGCCCCCCCCCCCCGAGATCTCGAGAACCGCTTGGTGGATTTCGATGGCGAAAACGCCATTCGATTCGTCATGACAAGATCTCTTTTTGAACCCCTTATTTTTGTTTTGTTCAAAAATAGGGGGCCAGGGGGCAAAAAATCCTAAAATTTTGGGTGTTTTTTGAAAGGTCATTGCGGCCATGTGGCTCGACCGATTGTCATTCTCCAAACGTTTTTGAACTTCAAATGTACTGGTATTTAATATATAAAAAGACAAAAAACAGAATAAAAATCATAGGCGTATTCAGGGAATGTAAAATGGGGGTATTTTCTGGAGAAAACAAATATGTGCTGCTCGTGATTGTTTGGGACGACATGAACGTCACATGCGGGCATTATATGCTGACATTTGTTAAATTTGATATATTGCGCATAGGCGGATCCAGGAAAAAAAAACATGGGAGGGTACCATGCGCGTAACGCTTTTATAATCTTACTAATTTGAAGTTGGACCTAATTTGAGGGTGGGTATCGCCTCCCATTTTTATCCTGAGTGCACCTCTGCCCACAAAAAATGTGTACCATTCCATTATCTATGATGCATATTTCATTGAAATTGTTTCTGACGCATGTATTGCACTGCAAACCACGAAGGATGTATGCGACGTAAAACCGCATTCGAAACACAGCCTGGATGGAGCCAGGAGCCTGGAAACGCCTCTGCTGGACCATTTTTTTTTTGTATTTTGACACAATACGCGCCATTCAATTTTGGGAAAAGTCGCAAAGTTTCAGGACGCTATGCCTAACGGTTTAGAAGCGGCAAGTGAAAACCACCGGGAGGGGCAAAATCTGCCCCCCCCCCCCTCAGGGCTCAGGGTTAATACAATTTTGTGTGTATTCGAATGAAAATAATATTCAAAGTTCATTGGTACATCAATTTTATTGGAAAAATACCTATAAACACCATGTTAACGATATATCACAATTAGTCAGCTGTAACAGAGTTTGCATTCAGGTCGGATATTATGAAGCACCAGGCCGCCGCCGGGCCGGCCAGCCAGCGGCGGCGGCCGGCCGGCACGGCGGCGGTACAGTCTCTGGCAAGGCGTCGCAGCGGTTCTCACCAACTTGCGGCCGGCGCGGCGGCGGAGGTGTACAGCCCCTGACGCAGACCCCCGCTCCGGCGCCCCGTGTGGGCGGAACATGCCTCCACTCGACCGATAATTGTGAACGATTGTAGTGTCTCAGGTAAAATCGGAGGCCATTCCAGGAATCTTGATGAAACGAGCTTCCCATTGAGCATGCATACTTGAATCCATCTCTTAGATAACACATTAAAGGGGGTAACTACCAGGCCTCTTTGCATTGCCTTAACACTGTGGAGCGGGATTCGACTACCATGGTGATGTCACGGCTACCAAACACCTTGCGCCCCCCCCCCCCCCGGTGGGTACAACTCGCGCGGTGTTCGAAACCGCGCGCCGGTACGTGACCCGGGCAGTCGTGTCCTGACTGGGTCGAGGCTTAGGCTTCCCCTGAATGAACGCGAGAGTCCTTCATGTGGGTCCTTCAAGCGAGACCTCCCGGGGAAGTGGAAGAAGTTTTCTGGTAGTTGTGAAGGAAGAGCGCCGGAGACTTCACAATGGTTGGTGAGGAAGCCAGGCGACCTCCGTCGCCCGCGGAGGACCGGGAGGGTGCTGACCGGCCCCGACCGGAGCCTGCCGGCCCAGCCGAGCCGCGGCTGGAGGAGGCCGGGCCGCAGACAGAGGAGGCCGGGCAGCTGACGGAGGAGGCCGGGCCGCAGTCGGAGGAGGCCGGGCCGCAGTCGGAGGAGGCCACGCCGCAGACGGAGGAGACCGGGCAGCTGACGGAGGAGGCAGGGCCGCAGTCGGAGGAGGCCGTGCCGCAGACGGAGGAGGCCGGGCCGCAGTCGGAGGAGGCAGGGCCGCAGTCGGAGGAGGCCGGGCCGCAGTCGGAGGAGGCCGGGCCGCAGTCGGAGGAGGCCACGCCGCAGACGGAGGAGACCGGGCAGCTGACGGAGGAGGCAGGGCCGCAGTCGGAGGAGGCCGGGCCGCAGTCGGAGGAGGCCGGGCCGCAGTCGGAGGAGGCCGGGCCGCAGTCGGAGGAGGCCGGGCCGCAGTCGGAGGAGGCCGGGCCGCAGTCGGAGGAGGTCGGGCCGCAGTCGGAGGAGGCCAGGCCGCAGACGGAGGAGGCCGGGCCGCAGTCGGAGGAGGCCGGGCCGCAGACGGAGGAGGCCGGGCCGCAGACGGAGGAGGCAGGGCCGTAGTCGGAGGAGGCCGGGCCGCGCCAGGAGGAGGCCGAAGGCGCGGTAGCCGGCCCCGCTGAAGACACACAGCGCATGGGGGAGAACCAGGAGCTGGTGGTGGTGGATGACGAGCCTCAGCGTCCGGCGTCGTTTCGGCCCGGCCCGGCAGGAGTGGCAAAGAGACGGAAGGTAAGGACGGGGTCGGCGTGATGCAACCGAGGTGTTTATTTGCAATCAATGATGTAAACAAATGACTTTAACAACCGACAGTCAAAACGCTGGATTTTATAATGAACTATATGCTGAAACCTGTTAACTTAATACAAACTAAGAAAACACACACAGCAATATTAATATAACACGCTATAACGCGCGCAATCGCGTTTTTTACCGGTTATTGTCCATACCATGGCATCCGGCCATGTCTGCTGGATGCATGCCATGTTTTCCGCAATGTGTTCACTGAATGTTTCTGTTTGTTTCCAGAGGAGGTGCGCTGTATGCCGCGACATCTCCAAGGGCTATCACTTCGGAGTGTTCACCTGTGAAGGATGCAAGGTAATTCTAACAGCTCTTCTCCATTTTTCAACAGTCTGATCTCAGAACCAGGGTTGTGCTCGACTCATATTTTTTTTTTGACTGACTCGACTCTGAGTCATTCTGGAAGGGACTTTGACTCAACTCTGACTCAAGCGGGTGAGGCAATTTTTGTAGTCGACTCAACTTCGACTCATTTGCTTTTACCCTCGACTCAACGTTTGACTTATAGAGGTGGTGAAAGTTTCTAGAGTCGACTCATTTTTGACTCATGTTCAACTGACTTCACGACTTCGATTCAAATGTATTTTTGACTTGCCCATTGGAATATTATATTAAATACTTTTTGATTTACACTGGATCAAGCACATGCATATTGCATTATCATAAATATATACTGCATCCAGTTCCAGCTGCATTGTAAGATATATTCAAATATATTTGTTCCTAATAGCATTAACCCTCGCCAGTGCAGGGAAGGTGGATGCCACCCCCTCGGTTTTTCGGGAATAACTCACGTAAATATCAACCGATTGCGATGCAACTTTTAGCATCCTACTCCTGAACAATGGGACATATATTCTGAAATTTTGAACTTGTAGATCACATGACTCATAACCTATGACCTGTTTTTCAAGGTCATAACAGGCGCAACTGGCGTCCCGGAGTATTGATCCTTATAACTTATGCAGCTTCCAAGTGCGTGTTGTTCAGGAGCATATGCACAGGTGTTTCCAGGTGACAGTTGTGGTTCCCATTGAGATTGTGACCTCGATTGATCTTTTTAGAGGTCAATCGAAGTCACTGACCTCCGATGACCTCATATTCACTTTTTTGGCTTCTGGCAGTTTATAGGACATTTTGTGCCGCTGATTTCAAATATGGGATTTATTTTACATAATTATATGTTCCACTTGGGTCATGCACCTCCTCAGATCAACCGAGGTAACTGACCTCAAATGACCATACATGATCTTTTTGGAATTTGGAAGTTGCTAAGACATTTTGTGACGCTGATTTAAAATTTGGCACCCATTTAGCATAACTGTATGCTC
>JAXIVJ010003769.1:12500-90146 GCA_036785665.1 Chirona hameri
GAAGCGGCCTCTGCTGTCATGGCCGCTACCTCAGACGCCTCCCGCGCGGGGGCCGGGCGGAAGACCGACCCGGGGCCGGCTGACCAGGCCTGACCCGCGCCGGCCCGACGCCGGCCCCCCGCCGGCCCCCGCTGGCCCACGCGGGTCTCCGCCACGCCGACTCCCTGGACGCAGTGCGAAGGCGTATATAGCGGCACCGGACGGAGGGTGCCGAGACAATGGTCTGGCGGTGTGCCTTGCCTCCTGGCTACACATACCACGTCCCAGATGTGTCCCCTCATCGTATGTCCGATACCAGTCTGGCGGACAAGTCCGTCCAAACCCGTCCGAACCATGAGCTGAAGGAGCGGCGTCTGGCGGGCAGGCCCGTCCAAACCCGTCCGAACCATGAGCTGAAGGAGCGGCGTCTGGCGGGCAGGCCCGTCCAAACCCGTCCGAACCATGAGCTGAAGGAGCGGTGTCTGGCGGACAGGCCCGTCCAAACCCGTCTGAACCATGAGCTGAAGGAGCGGCGCACCAAGCACCAACTTTGCGGCCGCCACTGATGAAGTGTAAGGCTGGGTTTATACCGGATGCAGTCAAAACGGACGCAGACGCATGTGCATGCATCCGGTGTGAATCCTGCTTTAGTGGCGACGACAAACGCCACCCAGCCCTGGCGGCTCGACCAAAGACCGGTAAACTTACGGTCTGACCTGGTCCTGACCCGCCACCAGACCACATCAGCCTTCTACGCAGCAACGCTAGACGATGTCGATCCTGTGGGACCCTCCGCAGGGACGGCAGACGGCACTAATCCTGTGCCGACCCGCCGCCGACCCGCCGAACCCCCGGTCAGCGGTGGTACCCGGCCCAGCTCCTTTACCCCGGTCTCCGGTCACAGGACCACTGTACAGAGGGGTCCGGCGCTGGCGGTCTGTGGGGGGGGGGGGGGGGAGCCGCCCCTTCCGCAGGTGACGGTATCGGCCGGACAGGGCCGTATGACGCGATCAGTCTTGGACCCTCCGCAGGGCCGGCAGACGGCACTAATCCTGTGCCGACCCGCCGCCGACCCGCCGAACCCCCGGTCAGCGGTGGTACCCGGCCCAGCTCCTTTACCCCGGTCTCCGGTCACAGGACCACCGTACAGAGGGGTCCGGCGCTAACGGTCCGTGGGGGTGGGGGAGAACCCGCCCTTCCTCACGTACCGGTCCTGGCCAGACAGGGTCGTATGACGCGATCTGTCTCGGCCGAGCCGAATTCCAATACGGACAGCCCACGCTGTTGATGGCCATTGGCCACGCTTAATCCTTTTCAAAGATAGACTCGCCTTTATGAGTTTCAACTTGAGATAGGCAAATTAAAGCGACATTAGTTAAATTTGGATCCAGCGCGCAAGCCAAAATTGGTTATATTTTGGAGGCGCTGCATGTTTATTTTCTGACCCGTTACCAAAATTCGGCAAACAATATCTGACGTGCGAGAGGACCAAGGCGTCGACTATAACAGGTAGAAATGACGAGGGGATCTGATGACGCACGTGAGACAGGCCTGATGAGGATGCCATTATATTTGTTGACGTGCGATTCCCATGAGAGGTTCTTGTCGAACAGTACTCCAATATTTCTCACCGTGGGGCTATCACGCACATGTCCTCGCGGAACCGAATAGTGGTCGGGATTCACGACACGACAATGTTGACGGGAACCACAGATAATTCGCTCTGTTTTACCGGTATTTACTTTGAAAACGGGTGTCATGGAACCGGCGAACAGGTGTCGAGAGACGATAAAGCCTGTTTCATGGTAGCAATGAGATGTGAGAGGGATCATTTTTGCCTGAAAACAAAATTTTAATATCGTCAGCGTACTGAACTACGTGCGCCTGCGGTGCATAGAGGGACAAGTCATTGTTAACAATCTGAAATATGTATTTTTGGGTTGAAATGTTCTGCTTGAAAGCGCATTCTCTGGAAACCTCGCTGACGAACGGTGAAGACCTTTACTTTCACTTTAAATTGCAGTAACTCTGAGCACTTCCCAGAGTTGAGAAAATTAAACCTAGTTGAAAAACTGAAAACCGAGAACCGAACTAAGTAAATGAAAGCCGATTGCCTATGAAATCGGCTCTCTTCAAAATGGCATGTACTCCACCTATATACGCTAGAACAGAAATCCAATGGATTATATTCGCAAGTAGGCGGCCAGGCGGGTGGTAGGTAGGCGGGTGGACAGGCAGGAGGACGGGCAGTGGACACTGACAGGTAGGAGGACGGACAGTGGACACTGACAGACAGGAGGACAGGCAGGAGGACGGACAGTGGACACTGACAGGCAGGAGGACGGACAGTGGACACTGAAAGGCAGGAGGAGGGACAGTGGACATTGGCATACAGGTGGACGGACAGTGGACACTGACAGGCAGGACGACGGACAGTGGACACTGACAGGCAGGAGGACGAACAGTGGACACTGACAGGCAGGCGGACGGACAGTAGACACTGGCAGGCAGGAGGACGGAGTGTGTACACTGACAGGCAGGAGGACGGACAGTGGACACTGACAGGCAGGACGACGGACAGTGGACACTGATAGGCAGGAGGACGAACAGTGGACACTGACAGGCAGGCGGACGGACAGTGGACACTGACACGTAGGAGGACGGACAGTGGACACTGACAGGCAGGAGGACGGACAGTGGACACTGACAGGCAGGAGGACGGACAGTGGACACTGACAGGCAGGAGGACGGACAGTGGACACTGACAGGCAGGTGGACGGACAGTGGACACTGACAGGCAGGAGGACGGGCAGTGGACACTGACAGGCAGGAGGACGGACAGTGGATACTGACAGGCAGGAGGACAGACAAGCTGTCAGGTGGGCTGATAGAGACAGACAGGCATACAGGCTGAAACCAGGTTAAACATGCGAGCGAATCAACAAACGGACAGGTGAGGAGACTGGCGAAATGGCATAGAGATTGACCGGTAGAAACAAGGGTAGACTGACTCGAGGATTGAGAAAAGATTCAGACAGACAGGTGGACAGTATGACACACAGACGAGTTGGCAGATGTGTAGTTGCGTTGTCAAATTATTGACTGCCAATTGAAAAGTGAACAGACAGGACAGAATGCCGGTCAAACGAACAGACAGAGGGGCAAACGCGTACACGGGACGGGGACGGGCGGGCGGGCGGGTGGGCGGGCCGGCAGCGGACGGGAGGACTGGCGGATGGGTGCACTGCCCAGGTGCACGGGTGCTTGGTTAAGCGGGTGCACGGTGTGCACGGGACGGGCGGGACGGGCGGACAGGGACGGGGCCGGGAGAACGAGCGGATGGGCGGACGGGCTGGCGGACGAACGCCATGCATCACACCGCTCCTGCCGGCTGCTCAGCCAATCAGCTGTCTGCTGCGATGGCCGCCGCCGACGCCCGAACGCGCGGCGGGACGGCGCCCGGGAACCTCGGGATGACGGGGACTGGCGGAGCAGAGGCGGCCGATACGGAGACGGGCGACGGACCCGTTATAACCACCGCCGTCTGATAGACCAGAGCCGAGGAGACATTTATTATTACTCCGTTACCATGGCCCCCAGCCCCAGGCCCAGCCCAGCCAGCCCAGCCCACCAGGCCCAGCCCAGGCCCAGCCCAGGGCCCAGCCAGGCCCAGCCCAGGCCCAGCCAGGCCCAGCCCAGGCCCAGCCCAGGCCCAGCCCAGGCCCCAGCCCAGCGCCAGGCCCAGCCCAGGCCCAGGCCCAGGCCCAGCCCAGGCCCAGCCCAGGCCCAGCCAGGCCCAGCCCAGCCCAGCCCAGGCCCAGCCCAGGCCCAGCCCAGGCCCAGCCCAGGCCCAGCCAGGCCCCAGCCCAGGGCCCAGCCCAGGCCCAGCCCAGGCCCAGCCCAGGCCCCAGCCAGGCCCAGCCCAGGCCCAGCCCAGGCCCAGCCCAGGCCCAGCCCAGGCCCAGCCCAGCCCAGCCAGGCCCAGCCCAGGCCCAGCCCAGGCCCAGCCCAGGCCCAGCCCAGGCCCAGCCCAGGCCCAGCCCAGGCCCAGCCCAGGCCAGCCCAGGCCAGCCCAGGCCCAGCCCAGGCCCAGCCCAGGCCCAGCCAGCCCAGCGGCCAGCCCAGGCCCAGCCCAGGCCCAGCCCAGGCCCAGCCCAGGCCCAGCCCAGGCCTAGCCAGGCCCAGCCCATGGCCTAGCCCCAGGCCCAGCCCATGGCCATAGGGCCGGCACAGCCCGTGACGAACTCGACCGGGCCAGCCCCCCCCCCCCCCACCCCCCCCACCACAGTTAACAGTTGGCAGCATTCGGGTTTTTGGGTGTTAACAAACTACTAGACCATAGGGTTCCATGTTAAATCGACGATTTTCAGACGAGGCTGGCTGGGTAACCTATGGGGCAAATTTTAAACCTGACTGCTGGACAAGATAGAGCTACAAGCCATTGGCTTCAATGTTTCTATTTACAATTTTTGGATATTCCGGGAAGAGGAAGGCGCAGACCGAAATACAGTCAGCTACCGGAAGCATCAAACGGCGACTGGATTCAGCGCTTATGATGTCGAACTCGATTATTCCGAAGAGGCAGAGAACAAAACTGACGTTCAACTCTATGAGACCATGATATCCGAGCTTGTTGACAAATTTAACAACCCGACAACCTCCTATAGCGTAAATATGCAAATTAGGACAATATCTCCGTTCTCCGTCAAGGAAACTGCAAATAAGTTCGATGCCAATTGGGAAACATGGTAAGGAAAGCCAGAAAACTCAAACAAGATCTGGGCGTTCTCGCCACACCAACGATGAAAAAACCTTCTCGTGCCATTTCCAAAGAGACTGAGGATGTCGTGAAACAGTTTTACGAGCTAGATAACGTTAGCAGGCTAATGCCCGGGATGAAGGACTTAATTTCAGTTAGTGGGGCTCACGGAACCAAACAACTGCACCAGAAGCGTCTGGTCCTGACAAACTTAAGGGAGATATATCACCTGTATAAGTCGGAAACAACAGATCCCGTCGGCTTCTCGACCTTTGCCAGCCTGCGACCGCCATGGTGCGTGTTGGCAGGCTCGTCCGGGACGCACTCTGTATGTATGTCCACCATCAAAACCCCAAACTGATGATGCAAGCAGTTGATCCCTGGATTAAGCTTGAATCACTGATGGAAAAGAATGTTTGTGACCTCAGAAATGAAAGTTGCATGCTACGTCATTGCGAACGTTGACCAGGCGCCAGAGCGCTGCAGTAATTCCTGACGGAATTGCCTAACGTTGCTGACGTCGACGAAGTCGAGTACAAACAGTGGGTGCATACATACCGCACTACACTAATAACACAGCGATAAACCTCTGAAGAATTCATGGAACAAAATGAGCACAGAGATCATGAATCTGACCAGACACCATTTCATAGCCAAAACACAAAGTGAGTACTTGCGAGGCCTAAAAGCGTCATTGAAAAAGGAAGAGTGCGTTCTATGCGGCGATTTTTTGACAGAACTACTCTTTCATAATTCAAGACGCAGTTCAGGGATTTCATTGTGACACTGTCCAAGCAACTGAGCATCCCTTCGTGGCGTATATGACGGAAAACGAGAAAGTAGTTGCAAAGAGTTTCTGCGTCATTAGCGGCTATACTCGGCACAACACGCAGACGGTGTATGTGTTTAGAACAGGTGATCGAGATATTAAAGAGAGAAAATAGCTCACTGGAAAATATTCACTACTTCACTGACGGTTCGGCCGCACAACATAAAAATAAATACAACTTCCGAAACATGTGCCTCCACGAAGGTGATTTCCAACTAAAATGCACCTGACACTTCTTTGCGACGTGCCACGGCAAGGGCCCCTGTGACGGAGTAGGAGGAACGGTTAAAAGGCTCACTGCGCGAGCGAGTCTTCAGAGGCCAACAAACAGCCAGATCGTCACCCCAAGCAGACTTGTAATGGACTATGAGTTGAGTCATGAATCGACACATGAGTCGGACATTTTTGGATCAGTCATGAGTAGAGTCGATTCAATAAAAGAAACATTTGAGTCGAGAATCGAGTCGATTCAATTTGTTTGAAACATCACTTGAGTCAAGCGTCGGGTCAGTGTCAGTTCTTCGGCTGTGATTCAGACTTGAGTCGACTCAAGCAAATTTGAGTTAGTTGCAACAGGAACATAGCCAAGGGGGCCACTGTCTATGTCGATGTCTATGTCTATGACTGGGGCCACGTCCCCCCCCCCAGCAAACCAGTTTACAGTTTACACTAGATAAAATGCGATTCTGCTGATACTCGACCCCCCCCCCCCCCTCCACACACCCCGGTCAACATCAAGTAAGAATTCAACTTGTGATGATGAGTCAAATTGAGTCGAAATATATTTTGGAGTCGTGTCGATTCAATTTTGTTTAATACACCACTTGAGTCAAGAGTCGAGGCAGTTCTTCGGCTGTTGAGTCAGACTTGAGTCGACTCAAAAACAAAAATTACAAGTCTGACCCCAAGGGGCATGTTCCACGTCTGCACAACTTCTCTGACAGGTTGCCGTGGCTGTGATGGTTATAGCAATACTTATGCGGGCACTGAAGATAGTTACTGGATATTGTTAGTGTTTTACACATAGATTTTTCACACGTTTCTTGGTCATTAATAAGGTATTTTGGTCATCTTGTTTGCAGAACTTCAAAATACTCTTCAAATTGAGCGCCGCAACTGGTGGATTTAAATGAAAGGCTCGCTATGCTGCATGTTTCGTCTCACAACAAAATAGTATGAAGTCCATCGCTTTATAGTGACAATGCCTGATTAGAAATTGGTCGTGTATACGCGTCCTTCGCTGATGCTGATAGGTACATCATCAAAATCAAATCAAATAAAAAAAGCTCTGATGCTGTTTGTTTTATTATCTTTTTACGATACATTTTCCTCACTTGGCTTTCTTTGTAGTCACACTTAGTTCATGCTTTCATGTGTGCACTTCATATACGTATCGTCAGAAGAAGTCGACCAGACCATGGACTTCTTGAGTAGCAGATTTGTAGAGGCTTGCGCCATCAAGGGAACCAGGGGTTCCACATGTACGAGCCAATCAACGCTAGGGAGATCAAGTCCATGAAACTTCGTCTAGCTCTGCGCCCCTCGTGTTCCGTACGATCAAGTAGACGTGCTTTGTGTACAATACCTTTTTTTAGCTGACGTTAGCTGACGCTTTTAGGTAAACGTTTTTCAAACAACGTTAATGAGTCATGTCCGTACCCAGGGGTGCACTACATACATGGATCGGATGAATATTCGCTTGGTATCGACGATTGTGTTGCTTTAAGAGAATCAGAGCCACCAGGCTAGACCTCTACATAGCGGGTGGGGGGTGTGGGAACGCGGGAAGGTGGCTGCGGCAGTCGGCAGCACCGGGAGCGAGCATGGAGCGGCGGCAGGACGGCGCGGCGGCGGCCCGACGGCGGGGTACCGACACGCCGCGCTTGCTGGAAGGAGTGCTATGGGAAGGCCCATGGTAATTTGCGTGGTTTCTAGGGTAAAATGTCACGAGGAATCCAAATATCGCAATAGTTTTAAAATGTATTGACTCATGTTTTTTGGAAATCAAATTTCAAATTTTTGAAGCTAAAATTTGCCAATTATTTTGATTTTTTTTAAAGCTATGCATCTATAAAAATAGGTGTGCTTAGATTCCAACATCTGCTTTTTTAGTTGGATCTGTGATGAATAGTTTTCAAGATAAAGCCAGTCAAAAAAATCATGTTTGTCAAAAGTAGAAAAACAGCAATCACCCATAACTCCAAACTCAAAACGCTCTAAAAGCCTTAGAATCGTGTTCAGGGCTAGAGAAACCCCTATAGGCAAATTGTTGGTCGAAATTCAAGATAGTCGGGTAACAAATTTGGCTTTCGGTAATTGAGTTGGTATGACCCAATCGTAAATTTATTGTTACAAGGGCAGGAGGCGGTACGGCCGCTGTTTCCCTGGTTTTGGATGGAGGGTTTGTTTATCTGACACCTCATTACATCGAAGATACTGAGCTGAGGTGTACTTCCCCTTGACTCTGAGCCCTATTATGACTTCCTCATTGTAGCTTGCAAAGCCATTTTAATCAGGGTAAACTTATGCTATTAAATAGACTACTTTTCCGCTTTGTCCCACCGAAGGGCTAATTTATTCACACACAAAAAACAATAAACATCAATACAAACAGCACTGCACATTGTCTCACTCACATGGTCATGCATCATACAGCCGTCTCGCTACGACTCACAACTCATCACTCTGTAGCCTCACACTCACACCACTGTAGCCTGCCTAGACAATAAACTTTTCGCTTACACCGCAGTCCAGTACATGTGCAAATGAGGCGTGTGCGTGTGCGTGTGCGTGTGCGTGTGCGTGTGCGTGTGCGTGTGCGTGTGCGTGTGCGTGTGCGTGTGCGTGTGCGTGTGCGTGTGTGATTAAATAGACTACTGGAGCGAAGCACATTGCTGTTCCGGTCAATTTCGCATGGCAATTTCAATTTTTTGCTATGATTGCCCGTTGCCTCCCGCACAGTCTCGGTCCCCGATCTGCATTATTTAGACGGACGGTATATCGTTCCTAATGTCATCAACCCATGGTTACAAATCGTCCCCATAAATTTACTAATAACAATGGTCTTCTATCATGTGAAGTAAGTTGTTCTAGCTGATATAGAAGCTGATATATACAGGACCGAATACACACCATCCAGATCGCACGTTGATATGATCCTCGTCATCAGCTTTTAACCTTCTCCTATAATTTGTTTGTTTCCTGTGTGGATAAATAACCTTACATACAAGCAGCTTTAGCTCTAATCAACAGCCAGCCCAGACTTCTGTTCGGCCACAGTTGGCTGACAACTTGTCTGTCCTGGTCTAATGCGAGCCTGCAGTACTAGCACGGCAGACCGGCGAAGGGTCAGGTCGGGTCACAGGAATGTCATGTCACCGGGCGCCGCGACCGGACGGCTGGTACAAAAACACAATACCATTAGCATCATCACTCAACGTATTTGCGCATCGTGTTCGTCTTTCTGGCCATTGCCGGGTTCGGGACGGCAGAGTGGCTCTCTGTTATCCAGGACGGCGCTTAAAAGATTATTTCGGTCACATGCGGAGAAGGTAGCGGTAGGGAACCGTTATTTGAAGCGGTCCGCTCGGCGACGAAAACAGCCCGGTTCCAGACGGCGGACAGGGGGACGGCGGGTATCGGGGATTGTGGCTGGACCGTATGACCAGCGATGACCAGATGCCTGGTGTGTGATGACACAGTAATTACAGTAATACAAAAAACGGCTGGTGCACTGGACACACACAATTTTGAGAACAAAATATTTGATCCATTCTATGAAGATATTAGTAACATTTCCACAACACATTCACATTTTGAGTCTATTCGCAACAAATGTAACTTCTATAAACCAAATGACGTGAAGGACCTCACTGATTTTGAAGATAGTATTTCCATCTTGCACATGAATGTATTGTAAATAATCAATTCAATTGTAAATAAATTCGATGAAATCACCTCATTTATATCACAACTTGAGCACAAATGAACATATATATGCATATCTGAAACTTGGCTGACACCAAGTATAGAAGACAGGTTTGCCCTTGATCATAATTACCAGTTATACTGTAAAAGTAGGGTAAACAAACCAGGTGGCGGATCAGCAATCTTTGCACTACAAAATTATAAAATGAACATAAAGGAAATGTCAATACTTGAATTTAAGACAGCAGATGTAGTAACCCTTCAGGTTACCAATGCCATCAATCAGACTTATCTCATTTGTCAAATGTATAGACCCCCTGATAACAACCCAGAATTTATCAATGAACTAGAACAATTTATCTCAAGAGTGAATGCACTTAACATTTTCACCTATATTACAGGTGACTTTAATATAGATTTATTTTCCATTGCAAGCAACTTATTTAATGAATCATTCTTTACATGCATGTGCAGCTATGGTTTCCTTCCAACAATTTCAAAGGCAACACGAGTAGCATCAACATCATTTACATTGATAGATAACATCTTTTGTAATGATGTATCAAGAGTGACATCAACAGGTATCATAACAACTGATTTTTCTGACCATTTTTCCATCTTTGCAATGACAAATATTTTCAGAGAACAAGTTAACAATCACAAAGTAACTAAGACTACGTTCAACTACCAACAGATAGACAACTTCAAACAGCATCTAGTATCTAGGTTAGACACTTTGCACTTGGAGAAGGACCCAGAACAAGCATGCAATCATATAATTAAAGCATACACTGAAGGTATTTCATTGTTTTCACGCACCAACATATTCTCAAGAAAAAGAAGTTACATTAAACCATGGATGACTTCAGGAATTCTATGTTCCATTAACTACACAAATTTATTATTTGTAGACAAATTGAAACACCCAAGCACAACCAATATTACAAATTATAGCCAATTCCGCAATTGTCTTAACAAGACAATCACAAATGCAAAGAAACTTTACTATCAAAATGAATTTTCTAAATACCAACACAATCCTAAGAAGACCTGGAAGACTCTTCACCTGCTCCTAAGACAAACAAACAAACACAATGACATTCCTTGTAAAATGGTTAATGATGCAGGGGAAGAGCTAAATGAAGCAAAATCAATATCAGAAGAATTCAATACTTTCTTTACTGGGGTAGGTGCAAGGTTTAAACAAAAAATAAAGAAGAATAACATTGATCCACTTGAATTTGTACATGCTACACCAGAACAAAATATGGCATTATCTCAAATAAATGATAATGATATTGAACAAATCATACTTCAGCTTAAAGATGTGGGTGCGGGTATAGATGAAATCAACTCTAAGATATTTAAAAACTCATATAAACCAATTTTGTCCAAACTAACCCACTTCTTTAATTTATGTCTGTCAACTGGCACATTCCCAAAAGCATTAAAGGTAGCTGTAGTTAAACCAATTTTCAAAAGTGGAGATAGTCACTTATTATCCAATTATCGTCCCATTGGCATATTACCGTTCATATCAAAAATATTAGAGAAGATCATATATTGTCAACTATTAACATACATTACATGTAATAACCTCCTCACAGACAGACAGTTTGGTTTTCGAAGTAAGCATTCAACTTACATGCCCATCATGCTGATTCAGGATTTCATCACTAATGCTTTTGAAAACAACGAATATATAGTTGGAATTTACCTAGATTTATGCAAAGCATTCGATACAGTTGACCAAGATGCGCTACTTGAAAAACTAAACAAATATAGTGTAAAAGGAAGTGCACTTCAAATCATCAAATCATATATTACAGAACGCACACAGACTGTGTCTGTTGATGGGGTCAAGGCCAATTTAAGAAATATTAATATAGGAGTGCCTCAAGGCTCAATTCTTCAGGGCTCAAATCTCGGGGTCCTCATTGACTCTGACATGAAGTTTGCATCTCACATAAACTGCATTACAAATATAATTAGCAGAAATATAGGAATGATTGCCAGAACTAGACAATACGTTACACCAGGACAACTCCTGCAGCTATATAATTCACTCATTTTTCCTTATATAAACTATTGCTGCTTCATATGGGGCTCAAATTATGAAAGTCAAATCCATAAATTGTTAATATTGCAAAAGAGATCCATGATAATAATTGAAGGCATCTTCCCCCCACAAAGTGCAAATCCAATTTTCAAGAAATACAATATACTTAAAGTTCATGAAATAGCACACTTACAAATGCTTCTAATTATGCATAGGTATCTTTTGAATGAACTACCAGCAGCAGTAAGATATCTCATTCAAACATCACCACAACCTCACCATCATACAAGACAAGTTAATCACTTTCAAAACAACTTCTCAACAAAGAATTATAGACTATTTACATTTGCATGCATGGGACCTAAATTATGGAAAAAATATAATATCAAGGAACTTTGCTGTACAGGACGTCCCACGCTCAAAACTTACATTTAAAAAGTACTTAAGAAGTTACTTCCTGGACAGAAGCTAGTGATTAGTGCCATTCACTACTCAAATACATAATATGTAGAACAACATAATAGTACCTATACATAATATTACAACAACAAAGTAGTATACATAATAATACAACAACATTATGGTATGGCATTATGGTATTTAAAAAAAATTGTAATTAAATTTGTGATACATTATGGTATGGCAGCATATATGGTTATATATGATTACTTATAATTATATATGATCGTGTATGAGTACTGTGTATATGTATATGTGTGCGTGTATGAGTACTGTGTATATGTATATGTGTGCGTGTATGAGTACTGCGTTTATGTATATGTGTGCGTGTGTGTGTGTGTGTGTATGTGTGTGTGTGTGTGTGTGTGTGTGTGTGTGTGTGTGTGTGTGTGTGTGTATGTGTGTATGTGTGTATGTGTGTATGTGTGTATGTGTATATGTGTATGTGTATATGTGTATGTGTATATGTGTATGTGTATATGTGTATGTGTATATGTGTATGTGTATATGTGTATGTGTATATGTGTATGTGTATATGTGTATGTGTATATGTGTATGTGTATATGTGTATGTGTATATGTGTATGTGTATATGTGTATGTGTATATGTGTATGTGTATATGTGTATGTGTATATGTGTATGTGTATATGTGTATGTGTATATGTGTATGTGTATATGTGTATGTGTATATGTGTATGTGTATATGTGTATGTGTATATGTGTATGTGTATATGTGTATGTGTATATGTGTATGTGTATATGTGTATGTGTATATGTGTATGTGTATATGTGTATGTGTATATGTGTATGTGTATATGTGTATGTGTATATGTGTATGTGTATATGTGTATGTGTATATGTGTATGTGTATATGTGTATGTGTATATGTGTATGTGTATATGTGTATGTGTATATGTGTATGTGTATATGTGTATGTGTATATGTGTATGTGTATATGTGTATGTGTATATGTGTATGTGTATATGTGTATGTGTATATGTGTATGTGTATATGTGTATGTGTATATGTGTATGTGTATATGTGTATGTGTATATGTGTATGTGTATATGTGTATGTGTATATGTGTATGTGTATATGTGTATGTGTATATGTGTATGTGTATATGTGTATGTGTATATGTGTATGTGTATATGTGTATGTGTATATGTGTATGTGTATATGTGTATGTGTATATGTGTATGTGTATATGTGTATGTGTATATGTGTATGTGTATATGTGTATGTGTATATGTGTATGTGTATATGTGTATGTGTATATGTGTATGTGTATATGTGTATGTGTATATGTGTATGTGTATATGTGTATGTGTATATGTGTATGTGTATATGTGTATGTGTATATGTGTATGTGTATATGTGTATGTGTATATGTGTATGTGTATATGTGTATGTGTATATGTGTATGTGTATATGTGTATGTGTATATGTGTATGTGTATATGTGTATGTGTATATGTGTATGTGTATATGTGTATGTGTATATGTGTATGTGTATATGTGTATGTGTATATGTGTATGTGTATATGTGTATGTGTATATGTGTATGTGTATATGTGTATGTGTATATGTGTATGTGTATATGTGTATGTGTATATGTGTATGTGTATATGTGTATGTGTATATGTGTATGTGTATATGTGTATGTGTATATGTGTATGTGTATATGTGTATGTGTATATGTGTATGTGTATATGTGTATGTGTATATGTGTATGTGTATATGTGTATGTGTATATGTGTATGTGTATATGTGTATGTGTATATGTGTATGTGTATATGTGTATGTGTATATGTGTATGTGTATATGTGTATGTGTATATGTGTATGTGTATATGTGTATGTGTATATGTGTATGTGTATATGTGTATGTGTATATGTGTATGTGTATATGTGTATGTGTATATGTGTATGTGTATATGTGTATGTGTATATGTGTATGTGTATATGTGTATGTGTATATGTGTATGTGTATATGTGTATGTGTATATGTGTATGTGTATATGTGTATGTGTATATGTGTATGTGTATATGTGTATGTGTATATGTGTATGTGTATATGTGTATGTGTATATGTGTATGTGTATATGTGTATGTGTATATGTGTATGTGTATATGTGTATGTGTATATGTGTATGTGTATATGTGTATGTGTATATGTGTATGTGTATATGTGTATGTGTATATGTGTATGTGTATATGTGTATGTGTATATGTGTATGTGTATATGTGTATGTGTATATGTGTATGTGTATATGTGTATGTGTATATGTGTATGTGTATATGTGTATGTGTATATGTGTATGTGTATATGTGTATGTGTATATGTGTATGTGTATATGTGTATGTGTATATGTGTATGTGTATATGTGTATGTGTATATGTGTATGTGTATATGTGTATGTGTATATGTGTATGTGTATATGTGTATGTGTATATGTGTATGTGTATATGTGTATGTGTATATGTGTATGTGTATATGTGTATGTGTATATGTGTATGTGTATATGTGTATGTGTATATGTGTATGTGTATATGTGTATGTGTATATGTGTATGTGTATATGTGTATGTGTATATGTGTATGTGTATATGTGTATGTGTATATGTGTATGTGTATATGTGTATGTGTATATGTGTATGTGTATATGTGTATGTGTATATGTGTATGTGTATATGTGTATGTGTATATGTGTATGTGTATATGTGTATGTGTATATGTGTATGTGTATATGTGTATGTGTATATGTGTATGTGTATATGTGTATGTGTATATGTGTATGTGTATATGTGTATGTGTATATGTGTATGTGTATATGTGTATGTGTATATGTGTATGTGTATATGTGTATGTGTATATGTGTATGTGTATATGTGTATGTGTATATGTGTATGTGTATATGTGTATGTGTATATGTGTATGTGTATATGTGTATGTGTATATGTGTATGTGTATATGTGTATGTGTATATGTGTATGTGTATATGTGTATGTGTATATGTGTATGTGTATATGTGTATGTGTATATGTGTATGTGTATATGTGTATGTGTATATGTGTATGTGTATATGTGTATGTGTATATGTGTATGTGTATATGTGTATGTGTATATGTGTATGTGTATATGTGTATGTGTATATGTGTATGTGTATATGTGTATGTGTATATGTGTATGTGTATATGTGTATGTGTATATGTGTATGTGTATATGTGTATGTGTATATGTGTATGTGTATATGTGTATGTGTATATGTGTATGTGTATATGTGTATGTGTATATGTGTATGTGTATATGTGTATGTGTATATGTGTATGTGTATATGTGTATGTGTATATGTGTATGTGTATATGTGTATGTGTATATGTGTATGTGTATATGTGTATGTGTATATGTGTATGTGTATATGTGTATGTGTATATGTGTATGTGTATATGTGTATGTGTATATGTGTATGTGTATATGTGTATGTGTATATGTGTATGTGTATATGTGTATGTGTATATGTGTATGTGTATATGTGTATGTGTATATGTGTATGTGTATATGTGTATGTGTATATGTGTATGTGTATATGTGTATGTGTATATGTGTATGTGTATATGTGTATGTGTATATGTGTATGTGTATATGTGTATGTGTATATGTGTATGTGTATATGTGTATGTGTATATGTGTATGTGTATATGTGTATGTGTATATGTGTATGTGTATATGTGTATGTGTATATGTGTATGTGTATATGTGTATGTGTATATGTGTATGTGTATATGTGTATGTGTATATGTGTATGTGTATATGTGTATGTGTATATGTGTATGTGTATATGTGTATGTGTATATGTGTATGTGTATATGTGTATGTGTATATGTGTATGTGTATATGTGTATGTGTATATGTGTATGTGTATATGTGTATGTGTATATGTGTATGTGTATATGTGTATGTGTATATGTGTATGTGTATATGTGTATGTGTATATGTGTATGTGTATATGTGTATGTGTATATGTGTATGTGTATATGTGTATGTGTATATGTGTATGTGTATATGTGTATGTGTATATGTGTATGTGTATATGTGTATGTGTATATGTGTATGTGTATATGTGTATGTGTATATGTGTATGTGTATATGTGTATGTGTATATGTGTATGTGTATATGTGTATGTGTATATGTGTATGTGTATATGTGTATGTGTATATGTGTATGTGTATATGTGTATGTGTATATGTGTATGTGTATATGTGTATGTGTATATGTGTATGTGTATATGTGTATGTGTATATGTGTATGTGTATATGTGTATGTGTATATGTGTATGTGTATATGTGTATGTGTATATGTGTATGTGTATATGTGTATGTGTATATGTGTATGTGTATATGTGTATGTGTATATGTGTATGTGTATATGTGTATGTGTATATGTGTATGTGTATATGTGTATGTGTATATGTGTATGTGTATATGTGTATGTGTATATGTGTATGTGTATATGTGTATGTGTATATGTGTATGTGTATATGTGTATGTGTATATGTGTATGTGTATATGTGTATGTGTATATGTGTATGTGTATATGTGTATGTGTATATGTGTATGTGTATATGTGTATGTGTATATGTGTATGTGTATATGTGTATGTGTATATGTGTATGTGTATATGTGTATGTGTATATGTGTATGTGTATATGTGTATGTGTATATGTGTATGTGTATATGTGTATGTGTATATGTGTATGTGTATATGTGTATGTGTATATGTGTATGTGTATATGTGTATGTGTATATGTGTATGTGTATATGTGTATGTGTATATGTGTATGTGTATATGTGTATGTGTATATGTGTATGTGTATATGTGTATGTGTATATGTGTATGTGTATATGTGTATGTGTATATGTGTATGTGTATATGTGTATGTGTATATGTGTATGTGTATATGTGTATGTGTATATGTGTATGTGTATATGTGTATGTGTATATGTGTATGTGTATATGTGTATGTGTATATGTGTATGTGTATATGTGTATGTGTATATGTGTATGTGTATATGTGTATGTGTATATGTGTATGTGTATATGTGTATGTGTATATGTGTATGTGTATATGTGTATGTGTATATGTGTATGTGTATATGTGTATGTGTATATGTGTATGTGTATATGTGTATGTGTATATGTGTATGTGTATATGTGTATGTGTATATGTGTATGTGTATATGTGTATGTGTATATGTGTATGTGTATATGTGTATGTGTATATGTGTATGTGTATATGTGTATGTGTATATGTGTATGTGTATATGTGTATGTGTATATGTGTATGTGTATATGTGTATGTGTATATGTGTATGTGTATATGTGTATGTGTATATGTGTATGTGTATATGTGTATGTGTATATGTGTATGTGTATATGTGTATGTGTATATGTGTATGTGTATATGTGTATGTGTATATGTGTATGTGTATATGTGTATGTGTATATGTGTATGTGTATATGTGTATGTGTATATGTGTATGTGTATATGTGTATGTGTATATGTGTATGTGTATATGTGTATGTGTATATGTGTATGTGTATATGTGTATGTGTATATGTGTATGTGTATATGTGTATGTGTATATGTGTATGTGTATATGTGTATGTGTATATGTGTATGTGTATATGTGTATGTGTATATGTGTATGTGTATATGTGTATGTGTATATGTGTATGTGTATATGTGTATGTGTATATGTGTATGTGTATATGTGTATGTGTATATGTGTATGTGTATATGTGTATGTGTATATGTGTATGTGTATATGTGTATGTGTATATGTGTATGTGTATATGTGTATGTGTATATGTGTATGTGTATATGTGTATGTGTATATGTGTATGTGTATATGTGTATGTGTATATGTGTATGTGTATATGTGTATGTGTATATGTGTATGTGTATATGTGTATGTGTATATGTGTATGTGTATATGTGTATGTGTATATGTGTATGTGTATATGTGTATGTGTATATGTGTATGTGTATATGTGTATGTGTATATGTGTATGTGTATATGTGTATGTGTATATGTGTATGTGTATATGTGTATGTGTATATGTGTATGTGTATATGTGTATGTGTATATGTGTATGTGTATATGTGTATGTGTATATGTGTATGTGTATATGTGTATGTGTATATGTGTATGTGTATATGTGTATGTGTATATGTGTATGTGTATATGTGTATGTGTATATGTGTATGTGTATATGTGTATGTGTATATGTGTATGTGTATATGTGTATGTGTATATGTGTATGTGTATATGTGTATGTGTATATGTGTATGTGTATATGTGTATGTGTATATGTGTATGTGTATATGTGTATGTGTATATGTGTATGTGTATATGTGTATGTGTATATGTGTATGTGTATATGTGTATGTGTATATGTGTATGTGTATATGTGTATGTGTATATGTGTATGTGTATATGTGTATGTGTATATGTGTATGTGTATATGTGTATGTGTATATGTGTATGTGTATATGTGTATGTGTATATGTGTATGTGTATATGTGTATGTGTATATGTGTATGTGTATATGTGTATGTGTATATGTGTATGTGTATATGTGTATGTGTATATGTGTATGTGTATATGTGTATGTGTATATGTGTATGTGTATATGTGTATGTGTATATGTGTATGTGTATATGTGTATGTGTATATGTGTATGTGTATATGTGTATGTGTATATGTGTATGTGTATATGTGTATGTGTATATGTGTATGTGTATATGTGTATGTGTATATGTGTATGTGTATATGTGTATGTGTATATGTGTATGTGTATATGTGTATGTGTATATGTGTATGTGTATATGTGTATGTGTATATGTGTATGTGTATATGTGTATGTGTATATGTGTATGTGTATATGTGTATGTGTATATGTGTATGTGTATATGTGTATGTGTATATGTGTATGTGTATATGTGTATGTGTATATGTGTATGTGTATATGTGTATGTGTATATGTGTATGTGTATATGTGTATGTGTATATGTGTATGTGTATATGTGTATGTGTATATGTGTATGTGTATATGTGTATGTGTATATGTGTATGTGTATATGTGTATGTGTATATGTGTATGTGTATATGTGTATGTGTATATGTGTATGTGTATATGTGTATGTGTATATGTGTATGTGTATATGTGTATGTGTATATGTGTATGTGTATATGTGTATGTGTATATGTGTATGTGTATATGTGTATGTGTATATGTGTATGTGTATATGTGTATGTGTATATGTGTATGTGTATATGTGTATGTGTATATGTGTATGTGTATATGTGTATGTGTATATGTGTATGTGTATATGTGTATGTGTATATGTGTATGTGTATATGTGTATGTGTATATGTGTATGTGTATATGTGTATGTGTATATGTGTATGTGTATATGTGTATGTGTATATGTGTATGTGTATATGTGTATGTGTATATGTGTATGTGTATATGTGTATGTGTATATGTGTATGTGTATATGTGTATGTGTATATGTGTATGTGTATATGTGTATGTGTATATGTGTATGTGTATATGTGTATGTGTATATGTGTATGTGTATATGTGTAATGTGTATGTATATGTGTATGTGTATATGTGTATGTGTATATGTGTATGTGTATATGTGTATGTGTATATGTGTATGTGTATATGTGTATGTGTATATGTGTATGTGTATATGTGTATGTGTATATGTGTATGTGTATATGTGTATGTGTATATGTGTATGTGTATATGTGTATGTGTATATGTGTATGTGTATATGTGTATGTGTATATGTGTATGTGTATATGTGTATGTGTATATGTGTATGTGTATATGTGTATGTGTATATGTGTATGTGTATATGTGTATGTGTATATGTGTATGTGTATATGTGTATGTGTATATGTGTATGTGTATATGTGTATGTGTATATGTGTATGTGTATATGTGTATGTGTATATGTGTATGTGTATATGTGTATGTGTATATGTGTATGTGTATATGTGTATGTGTATATGTGTATGTGTATATGTGTATGTGTATATGTGTATGTGTATATGTGTATGTGTATATGTGTATGTGTATATGTGTATGTGTATATGTGTATGTGTATATGTGTATGTGTATATGTGTATGTGTATATGTGTATGTGTATATGTGTATGTGTATATGTGTATGTGTATATGTGTATGTGTATATGTGTATGTGTATATGTGTATGTGTATATGTGTATGTGTATATGTGTATGTGTATATGTGTATGTGTATATGTGTATGTGTATATGTGTATGTGTATATGTGTATGTGTATATGTGTATGTGTATATGTGTATGTGTATATGTGTATGTGTATATGTGTATGTGTATATGTGTATGTGTATATGTGTATGTGTATATGTGTATGTGTATATGTGTATGTGTATATGTGTATGTGTATATGTGTATGTGTATATGTGTATGTGTATATGTGTATGTGTATATGTGTATGTGTATATGTGTATGTGTATATGTGTATGTGTATATGTGTATGTGTATATGTGTATGTGTATATGTGTATGTGTATATGTGTATGTGTATATGTGTATGTGTATATGTGTATGTGTATATGTGTATGTGTATATGTGTATGTGTATATGTGTATGTGTATATGTGTATGTGTATATGTGTATGTGTATATGTGTATGTGTATATGTGTATGTGTATATGTGTATGTGTATATGTGTATGTGTATATGTGTATGTGTATATGTGTATGTGTATATGTGTATGTGTATATGTGTATGTGTATATGTGTATGTGTATATGTGTATGTGTATATGTGTATGTGTATATGTGTATGTGTATATGTGTATGTGTATATGTGTATGTGTATATGTGTATGTGTATATGTGTATGTGTATATGTGTATGTGTATATGTGTATGTGTATATGTGTATGTGTATATGTGTATGTGTATATGTGTATGTGTATATGTGTATGTGTATATGTGTATGTGTATATGTGTATGTGTATATGTGTATGTGTATATGTGTATGTGTATATGTGTATGTGTATATGTGTATGTGTATATGTGTATGTGTATATGTGTATGTGTATATGTGTATGTGTATATGTGTATGTGTATATGTGTATGTGTATATGTGTATGTGTATATGTGTATGTGTATATGTGTATGTGTATATGTGTATGTGTATATGTGTATGTGTATATGTGTATGTGTATATGTGTATGTGTATATGTGTATGTGTATATGTGTATGTGTATATGTGTATGTGTATATGTGTATGTGTATATGTGTATGTGTATATGTGTATGTGTATATGTGTATGTGTATATGTGTATGTGTATATGTGTATGTGTATATGTGTATGTGTATATGTGTATGTGTATATGTGTATGTGTATATGTGTATGTGTATATGTGTATGTGTATATGTGTATGTGTATATGTGTATGTGTATATGTGTATGTGTATATGTGTATGTGTATATGTGTATGTGTATATGTGTATGTGTATATGTGTATGTGTATATGTGTATGTGTATATGTGTATGTGTATATGTGTATGTGTATATGTGTATGTGTATATGTGTATGTGTATATGTGTATGTGTATATGTGTATGTGTATATGTGTATGTGTATATGTGTATGTGTATATGTGTATGTGTATATGTGTATGTGTATATGTGTATGTGTATATGTGTATGTGTATATGTGTATGTGTATATGTGTATGTGTATATGTGTATGTGTATATGTGTATGTGTATATGTGTATGTGTATATGTGTATGTGTATATGTGTATGTGTATATGTGTATGTGTATATGTGTATGTGTATATGTGTATGTGTATATGTGTATGTGTATATGTGTATGTGTATATGTGTATGTGTATATGTGTATGTGTATATGTGTATGTGTATATGTGTATGTGTATATGTGTATGTGTATATGTGTATGTGTATATGTGTATGTGTATATGTGTATGTGTATATGTGTATGTGTATATGTGTATGTGTATATGTGTATGTGTATATGTGTATGTGTATATGTGTATGTGTATATGTGTATGTGTATATGTGTATGTGTATATGTGTATGTGTATATGTGTATGTGTATATGTGTATGTGTATATGTGTATGTGTATATGTGTATGTGTATATGTGTATGTGTATATGTGTATGTGTATATGTGTATGTGTATATGTGTATGTGTATATGTGTATGTGTATATGTGTATGTGTATATGTGTATGTGTATATGTGTATGTGTATATGTGTATGTGTATATGTGTATGTGTATATGTGTATGTGTATATGTGTATGTGTATATGTGTATGTGTATATGTGTATGTGTATATGTGTATGTGTATATGTGTATGTGTATATGTGTATGTGTATATGTGTATGTGTATATGTGTATGTGTATATGTGTATGTGTATATGTGTATGTGTATATGTGTATGTGTATATGTGTATGTGTATATGTGTATGTGTATATGTGTATGTGTATATGTGTATGTGTATATGTGTATGTGTATATGTGTATGTGTATATGTGTATGTGTATATGTGTATGTGTATATGTGTATGTGTATATGTGTATGTGTATATGTGTATGTGTATATGTGTATGTGTATATGTGTATGTGTATATGTGTATGTGTATATGTGTATGTGTATATGTGTATGTGTATATGTGTATGTGTATATGTGTATGTGTATATGTGTATGTGTATATGTGTATGTGTATATGTGTATGTGTATATGTGTATGTGTATATGTGTATGTGTATATGTGTATGTGTATATGTGTATGTGTATATGTGTATGTGTATATGTGTATGTGTATATGTGTATGTGTATATGTGTATGTGTATATGTGTATGTGTATATGTGTATGTGTATATGTGTATGTGTATATGTGTATGTGTATATGTGTATGTGTATATGTGTATGTGTATATGTGTATGTGTATATGTGTATGTGTATATGTGTATGTGTATATGTGTATGTGTATATGTGTATGTGTATATGTGTATGTGTATATGTGTATGTGTATATGTGTATGTGTATATGTGTATGTGTATATGTGTATGTGTATATGTGTATGTGTATATGTGTATGTGTATATGTGTATGTGTATATGTGTATGTGTATATGTGTATGTGTATATGTGTATGTGTATATGTGTATGTGTATATGTGTATGTGTATATGTGTATGTGTATATGTGTATGTGTATATGTGTATGTGTATATGTGTATGTGTATATGTGTATGTGTATATGTGTATGTGTATATGTGTATGTGTATATGTGTATGTGTATATGTGTATGTGTATATGTGTATGTGTATATGTGTATGTGTATATGTGTATGTGTATATGTGTATGTGTATATGTGTATGTGTATATGTGTATGTGTATATGTGTATGTGTATATGTGTATGTGTATATGTGTATGTGTATATGTGTATGTGTATATGTGTATGTGTATATGTGTATGTGTATATGTGTATGTGTATATGTGTATGTGTATATGTGTATGTGTATATGTGTATGTGTATATGTGTATGTGTATATGTGTATGTGTATATGTGTATGTGTATATGTGTATGTGTATATGTGTATGTGTATATGTGTATGTGTATATGTGTATGTGTATATGTGTATGTGTATATGTGTATGTGTATATGTGTATGTGTATATGTGTATGTGTATATGTGTATGTGTATATGTGTATGTGTATATGTGTATGTGTATATGTGTATGTGTATATGTGTATGTGTATATGTGTATGTGTATATGTGTATGTGTATATGTGTATGTGTATATGTGTATGTGTATATGTGTATGTGTATATGTGTATGTGTATATGTGTATGTGTATATGTGTATGTGTATATGTGTATGTGTATATGTGTATGTGTATATGTGTATGTGTATATGTGTATGTGTATATGTGTATGTGTATATGTGTATGTGTATATGTGTATGTGTATATGTGTATGTGTATATGTGTATGTGTATATGTGTATGTGTATATGTGTATGTGTATATGTGTATGTGTATATGTGTATGTGTATATGTGTATGTGTATATGTGTATGTGTATATGTGTATGTGTATATGTGTATGTGTATATGTGTATGTGTATATGTGTATGTGTATATGTGTATGTGTATATGTGTATGTGTATATGTGTATGTGTATATGTGTATGTGTATATGTGTATGTGTATATGTGTATGTGTATATGTGTATGTGTATATGTGTATGTGTATATGTGTATGTGTATATGTGTATGTGTATATGTGTATGTGTATATGTGTATGTGTATATGTGTATGTGTATATGTGTATGTGTATATGTGTATGTGTATATGTGTATGTGTATATGTGTATGTGTATATGTGTATGTGTATATGTGTATGTGTATATGTGTATGTGTATATGTGTATGTGTATATGTGTATGTGTATATGTGTATGTGTATATGTGTATGTGTATATGTGTATGTGTATATGTGTATGTGTATATGTGTATGTGTATATGTGTATGTGTATATGTGTATGTGTATATGTGTATGTGTATATGTGTATGTGTATATGTGTATGTGTATATGTGTATGTGTATATGTGTATGTGTATATGTGTATGTGTATATGTGTATGTGTATATGTGTATGTGTATATGTGTATGTGTATATGTGTATGTGTATATGTGTATGTGTATATGTGTATGTGTATATGTGTATGTGTATATGTGTATGTGTATATGTGTATGTGTATATGTGTATGTGTATATGTGTATGTGTATATGTGTATGTGTATATGTGTATGTGTATATGTGTATGTGTATATGTGTATGTGTATATGTGTATGTGTATATGTGTATGTGTATATGTGTATGTGTATATGTGTATGTGTATATGTGTATGTGTATATGTGTATGTGTATATGTGTATGTGTATATGTGTATGTGTATATGTGTATGTGTATATGTGTATGTGTATATGTGTATGTGTATATGTGTATGTGTATATGTGTATGTGTATATGTGTATGTGTATATGTGTATGTGTATATGTGTATGTGTATATGTGTATGTGTATATGTGTATGTGTATATGTGTATGTGTATATGTGTATGTGTATATGTGTATGTGTATATGTGTATGTGTATATGTGTATGTGTATATGTGTATGTGTATATGTGTATGTGTATATGTGTATGTGTATATGTGTATGTGTATATGTGTATGTGTATATGTGTATGTGTATATGTGTATGTGTATATGTGTATGTGTATATGTGTATGTGTATATGTGTATGTGTATATGTGTATGTGTATATGTGTATGTGTATATGTGTATGTGTATATGTGTATGTGTATATGTGTATGTGTATATGTGTATGTGTATATGTGTATGTGTATATGTGTATGTGTATATGTGTATGTGTATATGTGTATGTGTATATGTGTATGTGTATATGTGTATGTGTATATGTGTATGTGTATATGTGTATGTGTATATGTGTATGTGTATATGTGTATGTGTATATGTGTATGTGTATATGTGTATGTGTATATGTGTATGTGTATATGTGTATGTGTATATGTGTATGTGTATATGTGTATGTGTATATGTGTATGTGTATATGTGTATGTGTATATGTGTATGTGTATATGTGTATGTGTATATGTGTATGTGTATATGTGTATGTGTATATGTGTATGTGTATATGTGTATGTGTATATGTGTATGTGTATATGTGTATGTGTATATGTGTATGTGTATATGTGTATGTGTATATGTGTATGTGTATATGTGTATGTGTATATGTGTATGTGTATATGTGTATGTGTATATGTGTATGTGTATATGTGTATGTGTATATGTGTATGTGTATATGTGTATGTGTATATGTGTATGTGTATATGTGTATGTGTATATGTGTATGTGTATATGTGTATGTGTATATGTGTATGTGTATATGTGTATGTGTATATGTGTATGTGTATATGTGTATGTGTATATGTGTATGTGTATATGTGTATGTGTATATGTGTATGTGTATATGTGTATGTGTATATGTGTATGTGTATATGTGTATGTGTATATGTGTATGTGTATATGTGTATGTGTATATGTGTATGTGTATATGTGTATGTGTATATGTGTATGTGTATATGTGTATGTGTATATGTGTATGTGTATATGTGTATGTGTATATGTGTATGTGTATATGTGTATGTGTATATGTGTATGTGTATATGTGTATGTGTATATGTGTATGTGTATATGTGTATGTGTATATGTGTATGTGTATATGTGTATGTGTATATGTGTATGTGTATATGTGTATGTGTATATGTGTATGTGTATATGTGTATGTGTATATGTGTATGTGTATATGTGTATGTGTATATGTGTATGTGTATATGTGTATGTGTATATGTGTATGTGTATATGTGTATGTGTATATGTGTATGTGTATATGTGTATGTGTATATGTGTATGTGTATATGTGTATGTGTATATGTGTATGTGTATATGTGTATGTGTATATGTGTATGTGTATATGTGTATGTGTATATGTGTATGTGTATATGTGTATGTGTATATGTGTATGTGTATATGTGTATGTGTATATGTGTATGTGTATATGTGTATGTGTATATGTGTATGTGTATATGTGTATGTGTATATGTGTATGTGTATATGTGTATGTGTATATGTGTATGTGTATATGTGTATGTGTATATGTGTATGTGTATATGTGTATGTGTATATGTGTATGTGTATATGTGTATGTGTATATGTGTATGTGTATATGTGTATGTGTATATGTGTATGTGTATATGTGTATGTGTATATGTGTATGTGTATATGTGTATGTGTATATGTGTATGTGTATATGTGTATGTGTATATGTGTATGTGTATATGTGTATGTGTATATGTGTATGTGTATATGTGTATGTGTATATGTGTATGTGTATATGTGTATGTGTATATGTGTATGTGTATATGTGTATGTGTATATGTGTATGTGTATATGTGTATGTGTATATGTGTATGTGTATATGTGTATGTGTATATGTGTATGTGTATATGTGTATGTGTATATGTGTATGTGTATATGTGTATGTGTATATGTGTATGTGTATATGTGTATGTGTATATGTGTATGTGTATATGTGTATGTGTATATGTGTATGTGTATATGTGTATGTGTATATGTGTATGTGTATATGTGTATGTGTATATGTGTATGTGTATATGTGTATGTGTATATGTGTATGTGTATATGTGTATGTGTATATGTGTATGTGTATATGTGTATGTGTATATGTGTATGTGTATATGTGTATGTGTATATGTGTATGTGTATATGTGTATGTGTATATGTGTATGTGTATATGTGTATGTGTATATGTGTATGTGTATATGTGTATGTGTATATGTGTATGTGTATATGTGTATGTGTATATGTGTATGTGTATATGTGTATGTGTATATGTGTATGTGTATATGTGTATGTGTATATGTGTATGTGTATATGTGTATGTGTATATGTGTATGTGTATATGTGTATGTGTATATGTGTATGTGTATATGTGTATGTGTATATGTGTATGTGTATATGTGTATGTGTATATGTGTATGTGTATATGTGTATGTGTATATGTGTATGTGTATATGTGTATGTGTATATGTGTATGTGTATATGTGTATGTGTATATGTGTATGTGTATATGTGTATGTGTATATGTGTATGTGTATATGTGTATGTGTATATGTGTATGTGTATATGTGTATGTGTATATGTGTATGTGTATATGTGTATGTGTATATGTGTATGTGTATATGTGTATGTGTATATGTGTATGTGTATATGTGTATGTGTATATGTGTATGTGTATATGTGTATGTGTATATGTGTATGTGTATATGTGTATGTGTATATGTGTATGTGTATATGTGTATGTGTATATGTGTATGTGTATATGTGTATGTGTATATGTGTATGTGTATATGTGTATGTGTATATGTGTATGTGTATATGTGTATGTGTATATGTGTATGTGTATATGTGTATGTGTATATGTGTATGTGTATATGTGTATGTGTATATGTGTATGTGTATATGTGTATGTGTATATGTGTATGTGTATATGTGTATGTGTATATGTGTATGTGTATATGTGTATGTGTATATGTGTATGTGTATATGTGTATGTGTATATGTGTATGTGTATATGTGTATGTGTATATGTGTATGTGTATATGTGTATGTGTATATGTGTATGTGTATATGTGTATGTGTATATGTGTATGTGTATATGTGTATGTGTATATGTGTATGTGTATATGTGTATGTGTATATGTGTATGTGTATATGTGTATGTGTATATGTGTATGTGTATATGTGTATGTGTATATGTGTATGTGTATATGTGTATGTGTATATGTGTATGTGTATATGTGTATGTGTATATGTGTATGTGTATATGTGTATGTGTATATGTGTATGTGTATATGTGTATGTGTATATGTGTATGTGTATATGTGTATGTGTATATGTGTATGTGTATATGTGTATGTGTATATGTGTATGTGTATATGTGTATGTGTATATGTGTATGTGTATATGTGTATGTGTATATGTGTATGTGTATATGTGTATGTGTATATGTGTATGTGTATATGTGTATGTGTATATGTGTATGTGTATATGTGTATGTGTATATGTGTATGTGTATATGTGTATGTGTATATGTGTATGTGTATATGTGTATGTGTATATGTGTATGTGTATATGTGTATGTGTATATGTGTATGTGTATATGTGTATGTGTATATGTGTATGTGTATATGTGTATGTGTATATGTGTATGTGTATATGTGTATGTGTATATGTGTATGTGTATATGTGTATGTGTATATGTGTATGTGTATATGTGTATGTGTATATGTGTATGTGTATATGTGTATGTGTATATGTGTATGTGTATATGTGTATGTGTATATGTGTATGTGTATATGTGTATGTGTATATGTGTATGTGTATATGTGTATGTGTATATGTGTATGTGTATATGTGTATGTGTATATGTGTATGTGTATATGTGTATGTGTATATGTGTATGTGTATATGTGTATGTGTATATGTGTATGTGTATATGTGTATGTGTATATGTGTATGTGTATATGTGTATGTGTATATGTGTATGTGTATATGTGTATGTGTATATGTGTATATGGTATGTGTATATGTGTATGTGTATATGTGTATGTGTAATGAGTATGATGTGTATATGTGTATGTGTATATGTATATGTGTATGTGTATATGTGTATATGTGATATGTGTATATGGTAGTGTAGTGTATATGTGATATGTGTATATGTATGGTGTGATGTGTATGTGTCTAATGTGTATGGTGTGGTGTATATGTGTATGTGTATATGTATGTGTATATGTGATGTGTATATGTGTATATGTGTATGTGTATATGTGTATGTGTATATGTGTATGTGTATATGTGTATGTGTATATGTGTATGTGTATATGTGTAGTGTATATGGTGTATATGTAGGTATGTGTATATGTGTATGTGTAGATGTGATGTGTATATGTGTATGGTAGTATGGGTATGTGTATGACTAGTGTATGTGTATAAGTGTATATGTGTATGTGTATAGTGTATAGTGTATGATGTAGTATGTGTGATGTGTGGGGATGGGGTGTGGGGTAGGGGTATGTGTATGATGTGTATGTGGTATATGTGATTGTGTGAGGGGTGGATGGGTGTGATAGGGGGTGTGTGGTGTGTGGTGGTGGGGTAGTGTATGTGTATAGGGGTGGGTGTATGGTGATATGGATGTGATGTGGTATATGGTGTATGTGTCTGTGTATATGGGGAGAGGGAAGATGACTATCGAATGTGTATATGTATATGTGTATATGTATATGTGTATATGTATATGTGTATATGTATATGTGTATATGTATATGTGTATACTGTATATGTGTATATGTATAAGTGTATATGTATATGTGTATATGTATATGTGTATATGTATATGTGTATATGTCTATGTGTATATGTATATGTGTATATGTATATGTGTATATGTATATGTGTATATGTATATGTGTATATGTATATGTGTATCTGTATATGTATATATGTATAGTATGTGTAATGTATATGTGTATATGTATATGTGTATAATGTATATGTGTATATGTATATGTGTATATGTATATGTGTATATGTATATGTGTATAAGTAATGTGTATATGTATCATGTGTATATGTATATGTGTATATGTACTATGTGTAATATGTATATGTGTATATGTATATGTGTGTGTATATGTGTATGTGTATATGTGTATGTGTATATGTGTATGTGTATATGTATGTTATATGTGTATGTGTATATGTGTATGTGTATATGTGTATGTGTATATGTGTATGTGTATATGTGTATGTGTATATGTGTATGTGTATATGTGTATGTGTATATGTGTATGTGTATATGTGTATGTGTATATGTGTATGTGTATATGTGTATGTGTATATGTGTATGTGTATATGTGTATGTGTATATGTGTCTGTGTATATGTGTATGTGTATATGTGTATGTGTATATGTGTATGTGTATATGTGTATGTGTATATGTGTATGTGTATGTGTATGTGTATATGTGTATGTGTATATGTGTATGTGTATATGTTGTATGTGTATATGTGTATGTGTATATGTGTAATGTAGTGTATATGTGTATGTGTATATGTGTATGTGTATATGTGTAATGTTGTATATGTGTATGTGTATATGTGTATGTGTATATGTGTATGTGTATATGTGTATGTGTATATGTGTTTGTGTATATAGTGTATGTGTATATGTGTATGTGTATATGTGTATCGTGTTATGTGTATATGTGTATGTGTATATGTGTATGTGTATATGTGTATGTGTATATGTGTATGTGTATATGTGTATGTGTATATGTGTATGTGTATATGTGTATGTGTATATGTGTATGTGTATATGTGTATGTGTATATGTGTATGTGTATATGTGTATGTGTATATGTGTATGTGTATATGTGTATGTGTATATGTGTATGTGTATATGTGTATGTGTATATGTGTATGTGTATATGTGTATGTGTATATGTGTATGTGTATATGTGTATGTGTATATGTGTATGTGTATATGTGTATGTGTATATGTGTATGTGTATATGTGTATGTGTATATGTGTATGTGTATATGTGTATGTGTATATGTGTATGTGTATGTATTGTGTATGTGTATATGTGTATGTGTATATGTGTATGTGTATATGTGTATGTGTATATGTGTATGTGTATATGTGTATGTGTATATGTGTATGTGTATATGTGTATGTGTATATGTGTATGTGTATATGTGTATGTGTATATGTGTATGTGTATATGTGTATGTGTATTGTGTATATGTGTATGTGTATATGTGTATGTGTATGTGTATATGTGTATGTGTATATGTGTATGTGTATATGTGTATGTGTATATGTGTATGTGTATATGTGTATGTGTATATGTGTATGTGTATATGTGTATGTGTATATGTGTATGTGTATATGTGTATGTGTATATGTGTATGTGTATATGTGTATGTGTATATGTGTATGTGTATATGTGTATGTGTATATGTGTATGTGTATATGTGTATGTGTATATGTGTATGTGTATATGTGTATGTGTATATGTGTATGTGTATATGTGTATGTGTATATGTGTATGTGTATATGTGTATGTGTATATGTGTATGTGTATATGTGTATGTGTATATGTGTATGTGTATATGTGTATGTGTATATGTGTATGTGTATATGTGTATATGTGTATGTGTATATGTGTATGTGTATATGTGTATGTGTATATGTGTATGTGTATATGTGTATGTGTATATGTGTATGTGTATATGTGTATGTGTATATGTGTATGTGTATATGTGTATGTGTATATGTGTATGTGTATATGTGTATGTGTATATGTGTATGTGTGTATGTGTATGTGTGTATGTGTATGTGTATATGTGTGTGTGTGTGTGTGTATGTGTATGTGTATATGTGTATGTGTATATGTGTATGTGTATATGTGTATGTGTATATGTGTATGTGTACATGTGTATGTGTATATGTGTATGTGTATATGTGTATGTGTATATGTGTATGTGTATATGTGTATGTGTATATGTGTATGTGTATATGTGTATGTGTATATGTGTATGTGTATATGTGTATGTGTATATGTGTATGTGTATGTGTATATGTGTATGTGTATGTGTATGTGTATATGTGTATGTGTATATGTGTATATGTGTATGTGTATGTGTATATGTGTATGTGTGTATGTGTATATGTGTATGTGTGTATGTGTATATGTGTATGTGTATATGTGTATGTGTATATGTGTATGTGTATATGTGTATGTGTATATGTGTATGTGTATATGTGTATATGTATATGTGTATGCGTATATGTGTATGTGTATATGTGTATGTGTATGTGTATGTATGTGTGTATGTGTGTGTATGTATGTTGTATGTATATGTGTATGTATATGTGTATGTATATGTGTATGTATAGGTGTATGTGTATAGGTGTATGTGTATATGTGTATGTGTATATGTGTATGTGTATATGTGTATGTGTGTATGTGTGTATGTGTATATGTGTATGTGTATGTGTATATGTGTATATGTGTATATGTGTATGTGTATATGTGTATATGTATGTGTATATGTGCATGTGATATGTGTACCCATTCAATGGCGATGGCTTCAGGAACCCTACTCGGCAACAAGCTACGCTTAGCTGAGTGGGGTTCACGAAAAACCAGCAAGAAATGACCGAAAATTGACCAGACTTTGTCCTCCGCCCTGTATGACCGATATCCCCTTTATAACAGCGTGAATGAATATGGAATCCTGGGGCGTAGCTGGGGGGCAGTTATTTGCTGTTTTCAGTAATGACTACTTTCCGCCTTCTTTTATATCACCACACCCAAACTATCTCTCCTCATATGCTTTTTTATGTTTGTTTCCATTTCTTAGCTGGGAGTGCCGCGACATTTTCTCTTTTGTTCTCTGGTGTTAATGAAAGGTGTCGTGCGTCGTTGGGATCGTGGGTGAGGCACTCCTGGTCACCTATTAATGGGTGGCGGCTAGAAAAAAAAGAAGGAAAAAAAGTGCTCGTCACTTTGGAGAAGGCGTGCTGTGCCTCCGCCGTGAGCACCGGCAGCACGGCCAGCACTCGCAGCGCTCGGGAAATGGACGCTCGGGAAGATGGTGGCGGGCAGGCATTGAGCGCCGCCGATAGCCATTACCGGAGCGCCATCGCGTCGGTCCCACCACATGGCTGCCCACACGCTCAGCTCGGACTGCACTTGGGACTCGGTGACGTCCCCCGGTACCGCTCGTACGCTGGCTGGATGTGGCGCCACTCGGCGACGCTGGCGGCGACGCGTTTCGGTAGATTTCTGCTGAGACCTGCCGCCAGCTTGGTCGGCTTGCCGAAGCGCGGGCCGATGTCCTGGAGAACGTATACTCCAGCGCCGGATTCAAGGAATTGAGAAGGGCCTGGACAATCTTGGCAAGGAAACAACAACGCCCACAGCAGACGACCGAGACGACCACACCTTTGACCTCAGAGAGGTGGTGGTGACGCCCACAACAGACGACCGAGACGACCACACCTCTGACCTCAGAGAGGTGGTGGTGACGCCCACAGCAGACGACCGAGACGACCACACCTCTGACCTCAGAGAGCTGGTGGTGCCGCAGTGGCGGCCGAAGGTATTTTAGGATGGGGGGACAGAAACCCGGCGCACCCTCAGGCCAAGCGCCCCCCCCCCAAAAAGATAAATGATATCTCCTTGGATTGAGGCCACAATATTATACCAGTAAAAATGCCTTTTAGGGCGATGACCGAGCGGGCGCGCTCTGGTAAAGCTAAAACAGGTGTGAAATATGAAACGGTACGGGAGCTTACGCGTGCATTGACTGTGTTCCAATACTTAGTAACATATTCAATAGTTTTACCACGGTTATATCCTAGTATGCATAGTTTTAGGAACATTCAGCTGAATGGAGATGTACAAAGTAAATTGCGCTTCCCTGGGACAAACTACATAAAAAGCGTGTATTAAAGTGAAATATTCCCCTTTTGATTTATTTACCTGCATTTTTCTGTGACACATGTACAAGGGCGGATCCAGCCGGCAGTTTTTTTTTGGGGGGGGACCGTTTTTAGCGGACCTTACCTACCCCAATTTTGAATTTCTTCCCGGATTTGGCCCACTTTATTTTGCAACTAACCGATTTTTTTTAGCTTTTCGACCTGTTGGGATATCTAAAAAGGAAAGATCGTCAGCTTGCCGTTTTTATTGTTCCGACACTGCTTTACACTGAGCGAAACTATGTCAATTGTCAGCTGTACCCAGGGGCGTCGCCGATAATTTTTGAGTGGGGGAGGGGTAGGCTAAAATGACGAAAGAAAAATTACCCATTTTTTATGCGTGTATTTAAGTCTTTGCAGCATTTTAAATGTGGACTTACATGTTATAGTAGGTACTTGCTATTTAGCGCCACTCAATTTTTACGGGTTTGCCTGATAAAACCCAGAAACATAGGCGGTGGGCCTTGTAGAGAATAAGAAGCTAAACATGCTATTCATTGTATTTTGTGGCATAGGCGGTTCCAGGGGTGAGACGCATGTGCATGACCCAATGTTATGGGCGGCGCCAGGGATGAAATTAGGAGGGAGTTGTGGAAACACGACGTGTAACTACATAGCAAAAGTTATCAACTTGAAACTTGGTGACCTATTTTCGTAATGCTTTGCACACGTTTCATATTTGTTTGAAATTTTGGATTTCCCATGGGCGACTACTGGAACGGATTTTGTGGGCATGTGTTTGACTCTGTTTGCACGCATTGTATTTAGTGCCCCTGATCGTTATTTTGCAGTGGGTAATGTCATGCAATATCATCTGCATGGCTCACAATTGTATTTCGGGGCATAGGTGGTCACAGGTATGCAATTAGGGAAATTGTGGAACGATGTCGTGACACTACATAGCACAATATATCAATAAGCAAAGACAAAGATAGCAAAACACAAAGCTCAATTTCCCTCCCCTTCCCCTCCTGAGCATACCACTGCACAGATTCAAAAGTGCCATAATATGCATTCTCATGCATTCACATATAATTATAAGCATCTAAAGCAGAAATCACAGCGGCCAAAACAATGTTATAGTGACATCTTTAGATACCCCCGTTGGAATTGCCTGAGGAGTTTAAAAGGAGTATATGTTTTATGATACAATTTTATTACAATTCAATTAGTATGAGCATACAATTAGGTGGCAAAATCCAACAACATAACAATTGCGTTCAAACAACGTCCCAGGCCAAGAATCTAAAAATGCATGTTTTCCCACATTTTTTATACCTGTATCCATGAAGATTGTGCATATTTATGCATACAGGAATGTAGTTCATGCTCCAAGGAATCGAATTCCGCTTACCCAGGGATAATCCATCCAGCGGTTTCCGATATAACAATGGGGGCGAATAGCCCCCCCCGACAGATTCGTCTTTTTATCCCGACAGTAATAGGGTTAAGTTACTTTTGGACAGGCTGTAGGGACAGGTTGCGAGTTGCGACATGCTGTAGGTCGGCGGGACAGAATCTCGCGAGCAGACAGCGCTTAATCCGCCGGAACAAGGACGATATTCCACAGTGTCGCCGCGATTTTCCGAAACGGAATTTCGCAGTGATATCGGGCGCCGAATGCGCAGTGTGCGGCTGCCTTTACATATTTGACTCTTTGTCCTTTTTACTCTGTTGACTTTTTCAAAGCGTTGGACATTCGATTTCTCCAATTTGATTTTTGGCCACTTGACTTGTTTTGTCCCGTTTGACTTAATAACGTTTCATTTTCTCGGTTTGGCTTTTAATTATGTTACCTTTTATTGTATGCCATTTTTTAAGAAGTTATGACTTTTGCACTCCCTTTTGGCTTTTTCACCTTTGAATTGTATCCATGTTTATTTTTACCCATTGACTTTTATGACTTTACACTGTTGACTTTTGACCTTGTCACTTGACTGAACATCCGTTTATCTTTTGCCATTTGACCTTTTGTCCGGGTACTGTGGTCGTCCTCTGGGCTGTGGTAGAGCGCATTTTTCCTTTGCTTCGCTTTGATCTTATTCGTTTTTGCCTGTATTCATCACGAGGCATTGGTAACCTGTCTTGCCAGCGTATTCAACTCACACGAAGCCGTTTCAAGCATGATTCAGTCCCCAGTTTCAGTACAGCGGTTTTGCGAGCACGAATGAGCGTGGAACTCACTTATCCGTGCAAGCAGGCAAAACAAGATCTATTTTGCTTTAATTTTGGATGCTTGAACTTGGAACGAATTTGGATGTTTTTTAAACTTGACAACATTAAACACACCTAGCTCTTCATCATCTAGAAGAAAGCTTCGTGGGAAGTTGTGACATAAGAAGCTGTATTATTCCATGGCTGAAACGACATCACCACCTCCGAAAATAAGTATTATTTTGGATGCTTTTCATGTGTATTGCAGTTCACGCCATAAATAACATCAACCGGAACAATAACATAATAAATAATGGCCAGTGGCACACACAACATCGGACCAGGGGTCAGAAACATCACTTAGTTGCTGTATTTCTGGACGGGACGGTAGGCGTAGACGGGAGCCGGAGCCGGAGCAGCCTTGTACACGGGAGCCGGAGCCGGAGCAGCCTTGTACACGGGAGCCGGAGCAGCCTTGTAGACGGGAGCAGCCTTGTAGACGGGAACAGCCTTGTAGACGGGATCAGCCTTGTAGACGGGAGCAGCCTTGTAGACGGGCTCCTCGGGGTACTGGGCCTCACCCTCGTACGTGACCTCGGCGTTGTAGCCGGCGTAGTCGTCCACCGTGTACTTGACCGTCTGCACGCGGCCGTCGGGCAGAGCCACCGTGTAGTAGCCGGACGTCTGCTTGCCGTCGCTGTTCTCGTCGGCGGCAAACTTGGCGCCCGACTCGTAGTCGCTGACCGAGTAGTCGAACGCGTACGGCGCCGGCTCGTACTCGGGCTCCTTGTAGGCAGCAGCAGGCGCGCTGTAGGCAGCCGGGGCACGGTAGGCAGACGGGGCCTGGTAGGCAGACGGGGCACTGTAGACAGACGGGGCCTGGTAGGCAGACGGCAGCTTGTCGGCGGCAGCGACGGCCAGAAGTGCGGCGACAATAAAGACCTTCATTCTGCTGAGGAGAGGGAGTTGGTGTGTGTGACTGGGGATGGTCAGCTGAGGTACTGATGCCGAGACGGCGGACACTTTCCCTTTTATACCGATCTGGGCGGGGCCGGAGACTGCTGTCTGAGGTCAAACTCGTCCGTTACATAGGCCTCGTCACGGAGGGAGTTCAGCATAAATGGGTGCTATTCGCCTTCTTAGTTAACAACTTATGTGTATACGATCAGGCATATTTATGGATAATAATACAATGCAGATAGAGCGTTCTTGTCTACAGGATTTGGGTATACGGAGTGCAATAGGACCAAGGGGTAAAACAACGTGTTGATGCCTGAGGGACAAAACATATACTACCGGGCCCTCTGAAAAGTCGGTAATTTTACACGATTATCAACAATTTGCCATATTTTGTCCACAGCGTGAATTAGAGCCTGAAATATTTTAGCTTTCCCAAGCGACAGGGCCACTATATGATCCAGATATGATTTAAATGGCCTATGTATTTCCCATATCAACATGGTATCTTTTGATTATAGAATCTGGCCATATCATATCAGACGGCTGTGACTGACCTTTCGAATATGTTAATTCATAACTTTCTGTCTTAACTGTTGTGTGTTGGTATTTGTTCGTCGGTACCAGCTGCCGTTCGGGCCCGTGGAGTGCCATAGCGGTCGGAGCAGGCACCGGGCTGCTGTGTTGGACGATTCAGAGGTAAAAAGTCAAAAGATATATTTATAAGCAGACGGAAAGGAAAGGGATGAAACGTCAAGGGCTACAATTGAAAACCGTAAAAGTCGGAATGTTAAAAGACAAAAGGGTAAGAAGTCAAAACCAAATGTCAAACTGTAAAAAAAAATAAAAAAATAGTAAATTAATAAAAGAAAATTGAACACAAGTCGGAAATAAAGAAGTACAAAATTTAAAAAGTCAACTTGCGGAAAGACATATGATGAAACATCAAATAGAGAACAGTCAAACTAAGCTGGAAATAGAAAGCCAGAATGGAGAAAATCAGCATGTCTCAAGTCGGATCAGCAAGAATTCAAATTAAAGTCAACTCCCAAAAGGTCAGATACCTACTTAGTTGATGGAAAAAATAGAATGTATTGTACAGCAAACCTCCTTTGATGCGTGTTTCTTTATAAGAATTAGCATTGCGGGGCAACACGCTAAATATTGGCATCTCCTAGGCCTTAGCCTAACTACATCATACCTAACCTTACATAACCTAATCTCACCTATCCTCACCCAACCGAGCCTAACTTGTCTAACTGTGAACGGCAGACCGTTTGGGACCATGATTTTCGGCGATAACATTTAACGGCACCGGCTGGCAAGGACGAATTTCTCGCATTGAACGTTTCAGACCAAGCGCCAATTTGTACTATTAAGGTTGTTTAAAATCAAACGAAAATTTAGTGCACTTTCCATTAACTCGTAATGTTAAAATTCGCGCAGGGAATGCAAACTGTGGGTATAGGCTATCGTGAAAGGGCTGACCTATGATCTGACGTTAGAGCATAGCTCCGCCCTGGCTGACCTTGAACCGGCGATGTCCGACCCGTGACCGGTCAGTTACGGGTGGAGGGCGGAGTCGAGGGCGGGACTTCAGAACCACCGGGCCTCTATCCCAGCTCAAATTATCTTCAACATTACGAGTAAATGGCAGCTGCCATAAATTTTCGTTTCACATTAAATAACCTTAAGAGTAAATAATTGGAGCAGGGTCTGAAACGTTCATTGCGAGAAATTCATTCATGCCAATAGATGCTTTCAAAAGTTACGACTTCGCCTGTTATTTTCACGACTTCGCCTGTTATTTCACGACTTCGCCTGTTATCGGAGTCTTGCTCTGTTGGCGATCAATAAAATAAATTAATTAAAAAATAAATTAAAGTTATTGCCGAAAATCAGGGTCTCAAGCGGTCTGCCGTTCACAGTATAGGAATATTCACTCGTTTCGGCCTGAGGGCGAAATAGGCAGGCCTGATGTGGCCCGCGCTCTGAAAACTTGCCCGGCTTCCTTTAACCCGCGAGTTACTGGGGGGGGGGGGGGGTATTTGTTGCCCCCCCCCCTCCCGTTATTTTGCAATATCTCCTAAAGGAACACAGTTTTCGTCACTAAATTTGCAGTACCTTCTCTCACATTAATTCTACACGTGTTGGCAAAAGGAAAAATATGAGGTTATGATAGCTCAATCGGGAATGACGTCAGAGTGACGTCATGTTCTTCGGTTTGTGTTGCAAAATAATGGTTTTCGGAAAACGCTGTCAAAGGTACGATGTTTGAGATAAACTCAATTGTCTTAAATAAAATTAATGAAAATAGACCGGGCTATCAAACTACTATCTCAGATTTTTTGAGTTTTTTTTATTCCAAATTTTGAGATATCCAGTTTTTTTTAAACACAATTTTCAAGAACAAATCAGAATTATCCAAAAACCAGAATATATGTGATCGCGACGTGTGCGGTGAATATGTGTACCAAATTTGAAGTCGATATCTTCAAAAATGACTGAGTTATGACCTTTAAATGACAAAAATCGACCACCTCCCACAGCATTACTATGCATAAAACGCATTTCCATTTTTGCTTTTGACTTCTATTTATATGGAACCAACAATGTTCTTAGATAATTTACCCGTTCTAGACGAAAACAAACCCATAAACATGTGTTACAACGCCTAATGACCGTAATCTGAAGCTTGACCTCGTGGCGTCGGATGACCTTGACCAAATAATCATAAGGTCATAAACAGCTTAGAAAGGTACTTAGAAGTGTCAGACACACGAATCATACCGATTTATCGACAGCTTATGCGCTTAATATCGCAATTTTGCGCGACAATTCCATCCATCGAGACCTTTTGACACGGTCAAACATTTTGTACTTGACCTGACGTCATTGGTGCCCCCGAGGTCAACAATATTAAGTTTCCCTCAATAAATTTCCCAGGGCTATCGAATGCCGTTTGAATTTTTGCATTCGGTCCAGTAGTTCCGGATATCCGAGGGGGGCTAAAAATAGCCTCCCCCCAGTAAGTCGCGTTATGAAATATACCCTAGTAACTCGCGGGTTAAGGCGGCCGCACACAGCGCCATTCGGTGCGCGGATGCCACGATATTGCTGCGACTTTCCGCTAATTTTCAGTGATTGTTCGCGTCCGCGGCAGCAAAAACGATGAAAAACGCAAGCTAAACGCGCGGAGTGTCCACTGGCGGAATGACGGAAAAAAATGGTCCGTACGAACTTCTTACGCGATTGAACGCCGCGGAACCGCGGCCAACACAAATTTATCAGGCTAACAGTGGCGAATCTATGCAAGATGGAGGTACAAATTTTGAACAGCATGTTCTTGCCGTTGTGAAATTTATTATGTTGAAGTTTCGGGGTTCTAAACTTACATCTTCGTTGAAAAATGACAATAATCCCTATTAGTGTCGGGGAGAGGGGGGCGGCTAAAACGACCCCCTTCCATTAAGGTTTTTCCGCTCCTGTCCCCAAACGAGTAAGGATACAGCGATCAAACTTTTGAACTTTTCCTAAATGTTCATTGAACACATTTGGGTAAATTTTCAAAATTTTCAGCTCACCGGGGGCGGTTCCAGGCGTGGCTTATCGGGGGCATGTTTGGGTTTTCAGTGTGACTCGGCTTTCGAAGAGAATCAGTTCCTATTCTCTAACTGTTGTAGATACGAGCCTACGACTTGCATGCACACCTTTCCTTACTGATTTTTGTAGACATGTTGAACAATTTTTTTTTTTTTGGGGGGGGGGGGGATATCGCAAGGGGGCCAATAGCCCCCCGACAGATTCGTCTTTTTTTATCCCGACAGTAATAGGGTTAAGTTACTTTGGGACAGGCTGTAGGGACAGGTTGCGAGTTGCGACATGCAGTAGGTCGGCGGGACAGAATCTCGCGAGCAGACAGCGCTTAATCCGCCGTAACAAGGACGATATTCCACAGACTCGCCGCGATTTACCGAAACGGAATTTCGCAGTGATATCGGGCGCCGAATGCGCAGTGTGCGGCTGCCTTTACATATTTGACTCTTTGTCCTTTTTACTCTGTTGACTTTTTTAAAGCGTTGGACATTCGATTTCTCCAATTTGATTTTTGGCCACTTGTCTTGTTTTGTCCCGTTTGACTTAATAACGTTTCATTTTCTCGGTTTGGCTTTTAATTATGTAACTTTGTATGCCATTTTTTAAGAAGTTATGACTTTTGCACTCCCGTTTGGCTTTTCCACCTTTGAATTTTATCCATGTTAATTTTTACCCATTGACTTTTATGACTTTAGGCTGTTGACTGTTGACCTTGTCACTTGACTGAACATCCGTTTATCTTTTTCCATTTGACCTTTTCTCCGGGTAATGTGGTCGTCCTCTGGGCTGTGGTAGAGGGCATTTTTGCTTTGTTTCGCTTTGATCTTATTCGTTTTTGCCTGTATTCATCACGAGGCATTGGTAACCTGTCTTGGAACCTGTCTAGCGTATTCAACTCAACCGAAGCCGTTTCAAGCATAATTCAGTCCCCAGTTTCAGTACAGCGGTTTTGCGAGCACGAATGAGCGTGGAACTCGCTTTTCCGTGCAAGCAGGCAAAACAAGATATTTTAAGCTTTAATTTTGGACGCTTGAACTTGGAACGAATTTTGATGTTTTTTTGCAGCTTGACAGCATTAAACACACCTAGCTCTTCATCATCTAGAAGAAAGCTTCGTGGGAAGTTGTGACATAAGAAGATGTATTATTCCATGTCTGAAACGACAACACCACCACCGAAAATAAGTATTATTTTGGATGCGTTTCATGTGTATTGCAGTTCATGCATTGAATAACATCAACCGGAACAATAACATGATAAATATTGGCCAGTGGCATACACAACATCGGACCAGGGGTCAGAAACATCACTTAGTTGCTGTACTTCTGGACGGGACGGTAGGCGTAGACGGGAGCAGAAGCCGGAGCAGCCTTGTACACGGGAGCCGGAGCCGGAGCAGCCTTGTACACGGGAGCCGGAGCAGCCTTGTAGACGGGAGCAGCCTTGTAGACGGGGACAGCCTTGTAGACGGGATCAGCCTTGTAGACGGGCTCCTCGGAGTACTGGGCCTCACCCTCGTACGTGACCTCGGCGTTGTAGCCTGTGTAGTCGTCCACCGTGTACTTGACCGTCTGCACGCGGCCGTCGGGCAGAGCCACCGTGTAGTAGCCGGACGTCTGTTTGCCGTCGCTGTTCTCGTCGGCGGCAAACTTGGCGCCCGACTCGTAGTCGCTGACCGAGTAGTCGAACGCGTACGGCGCCGGCTCGTACTCGGGCTCCTTGTAGGCAGCAGCAGGCGCGCTGTAGGCAGCAGGCGCGCTGTAGGCAGACGGCGCCTGGTAGGCAGACGGCGCCTGGTAGGTAGACGGCAGCTTGTCGGCGGCAGCGACGGCCAGAAGGGCGGCGACAATAAAGACCTTCATTCTGCTGAGGAGAGGGAGTTGGTGTGTGTGTGTGACTGGGGATGGTCAGCTGTGGTACTGATTCCGAGACTGCGGACACTTTCCCTTTTATACCGATCTGGGCGGGGCCGGAGACCGCTGTCTGAGGTCAAACTCGTCCGTTACATAGGCCTCGTCACGGAGGGAGTTCAGCATAAATGGGTGCTATTCGCCTTCTTAGTTAACAACTTATGTGTATACGATCAGGCATATTTATGGATAATAATACAATGCAGATAGAGCGTTCTTGTCTACAGGATTTGGGTATACGGAGTGCACTAGGACCAAGGGGTAAAACAACGTGTTGATCCCTGAGGGACAAAACATGTACTACCGGGCCTTCTGAAAAGTCGGTAATTGTACACGATTATCAACAATTTGTCACATTTTGTCCACAGCGTGAATTAGAGCCTGAAATATTTTAGCTTTCCCAAGCGGCAGGACCACTATATGATCCAGATGTGATTTAAATAGGCTATGTATTTCCCATATCAACATGGTATCTTTTGATTATATAATCTGGCCATATCATATCAGACGGCTGTGACTGACCTTTCGAATATGTTAATTCATAAATTTCTGTCTTAAAGGGAAATAATGACCTTTTTCCACAAAAATGGAGTTAGCACTTGAAATCGCCAGACGAGACCAAAATATATTGTAAATTCATCACATTTTGCATGAAAACTTTCCTACCGAAAGATATTTCAAGTTAAAGTTGATAAGCGTTCCACACTTTTAACGACCGGTACTTGCAAGTACTTTTGGTCCTCATCAAACTGCGGGCTTTTCCCGTATTGTTTTTTTACGCAATGGAGTGGAAAATATATTGTGCGTTCTGCTTGTTGTGATTATATGCCCGGCGGTCTTCTAAAACTAACAGCGATTGGAAAAAGTGGCAATAAAATCGGAAGCTCATCGATGCACATCAACGGCGGCATAGTTAGTGGTTGCGACCCTCAATTTTTGAAAATAAATTCATTTGTTTTCAACATTAGGAGTATTGTATAATTAGTCTGTGGCTGTATATAACACTATGCTTTATATTATCATGACAAATAAAAAAAAATCCCAAAAAAACTAACGAACAATAACACAAAACTGGCAATTAAATCGGAAGCTCATCGATGCACATCGACGGCGACCTATTTAGCGTCGGCGATTTGTTTACAAAGCATTGTCATGCTTCTCGGCGCACTTAACCATTGTGGAGAGTTGTTGCTAGTAGCGCTTTCGTTCTCCATGGCAACCAGGCGTGAGCCAATGAAAAGCCAGAACGTATCCCTCTCTGGCTTTTGATTGGCTGACGCCTGGTTGCCATGGAGAACGAAAGCGCTACTAGCGTGTGTCCGAGCAGCGCTCAGTTTGATCGGAAATGTCACAGAGCCTCCAAAAATGCCGCAATGGATGTAAACAATGGTAGGGAAGGGCGAATTTGTCAATGACCTTCATGAAGTACACAAGGTACTTGTTTGGTATTTTTCCCAAACTTACAACTTCGAATTTGGGAATAATTTTATTTAATTCTTAAATTTAAATAAAATAATTTTAAAACCATAGCGGTAGCCTAAGAAATTGTTGCTAACAAAATCAAAAGGTCATTATTTCCCTTTAACTGTTGTGAGTTGGTATTTGTCGCCGGTACCAGCTGCCGTTCGGGCCCGTGGAGTGCCATAGCGGCTAGAGCAGGCACCAGGCTGTGTTGGATGATTCAGAGGTAAAAAGTCAAAGGATATATTGATAAGCAGACGGAAAGGAAAGGGATGAAACGTCAAGGGTTAAAATTAAAAACCGTAAAAGTCGGAATGTTAAAAGACAAAAGGGTAAGAAGTCAACATAAAAAGTCAAACTGTAAAAAATAAAAAATAAACAATAGTCAATTAATAAAAGAAAATAGCACACAAGTCGGAAATAAAGAGGTCAAAAATTTAAAAAGTCAACTTGCGGAAAGTCATATGATGAAATATCAAAATAGAGAACAGTCAAACTAAGCTGGAAATAGAAAGCCAGAATGGAGAAAATCAGCATGTCTCAAGTCGGATCAGCAAGAATTCAAATTAAAGTCAACTCCCAAAAGGTCAGATACTTCCATGTTGATTGAAAAATAGCATGTATTGTACAGCATACCTCCTTTGATGCGTGTTTCTTTATAAGAATTAGCATTGCGGGGCAACACGCTAAATATTGGTATCTCCTAGGCCATTGCCTAACTACATCATACCTAACCTTACGTAACCTAATCTCACATATCCTCACCCAACCGAGCCTAACTTGTCTAACTGTGAACGGCAGACCGTTTGGGACCATGATTTTCGGCGATAACATTTGAAGGCACCGACTGGCAAGGACGAATTTCTCGCAATGAACGTTTCAGACCAAGCGCCAATTTGTACTATTAAGGTTGTTTAAAATCAAACGAAAATTTAGTGCACTTTCCATTCACTCGTAATGTTAAAACTCGCGCATGGAAATCAATCTGTGAGTACAGGCTATCGTGAAAGGACAGAGCTATGCTCTGACGTCAGAGCTTAGCTCCGCCCTGGGTGACCTTGAACCGGCGATGTCCGACCCGTGACCGGTCAGTTACGGGTGGAGGGCGGAGTCGAGGGCGGGACTTCAGAACCACCGGGCGTTAGCCTCTATCCGAGCTCAAATTATCTTCAACATTACGAGTAAATGGCAGCTGCCATACATTTTCGTTTCACATTAAATAACCTTCAGAGTAAATAATTGGCGCAAGGTCTGAAACGTTCATTGCGAGAAATTCGTTCATGCCAGTAGATGCTTTCAAAAGTTATTGCCGAAAATCAGGGTCTCATGCGGTCTGCCGTTCACAGTATAGGAATATTCACTTGTTTCGGCCTGAGGGCGAAATAGATAAAATCTGATGTGACCCGCGCTCTGAAACGTGCCCGGCTTCCTTTAATTAAGGCGGCCGCACACAGCGCCATTCGGTGCGCGGATGCCGCGATATTGCTGCGACTTTCCGCCCATTTTCAGTGATTGTTCGCGTCCGCGGCAGCCAAAACGATAACAAATGCAAGCTAAACGCGCGGTGTGTCCGCTGGCGAAATGACGGAAAAAAACTGTTCCGTACGAACTTTTTCCGCGACTGAACGCCGCGGAACCGCGGACAACACAAATTTATCAGGCTAACAGTGGCGAATCTTTGCAAGATGGGGGGTACAAATTTTGCACAGCATGTTCTTGCCGTTGTGAAATGTATTATGTAGAAGTTTCGTGGTTCTAAACTTACATCTTCGTTGAAAAATGTCAATCATCCCTATTAGTGTCGGGGGGGGGGGGGGGGCGGCTAAAACGACCCCCTATTAAGGTTTTTTCCGCTCCTGTCCCAAAACTGGTAAAGATACAGCCATCAAACTTGTGAACCTTTCCTAAATGTTGATTGAGAGCACATTTTTTACAATTTTCCAAATTTTCAGCCCACCGGGGGCGGTTCCAGGCGTGGCTTTTCGGGGGCATGTTTGGGTTTTCAGTGCGACTCGGCTTTCGAAGAGAATCATCAGTTCCTATTCTTTAACTGTTGTAGATACGAGCCCACGACTTGCACACCTTTCCTTACTGCTTTTTGTAGACATGTTGAACAACTTTTTTTTTTTGGGGGGGGGGGGGGGGGGGGGGGGCTGAGCATGGGCGCCTTCAGGTACGTATTTTGGGAGGCATTTTTGATCACTAATATTTCATCGAAATGTGAAAGATAAGCCTTTTGAATAGTGCACCTTCTTAGCTGTTCTTTTCACACCTTGTATGATTTATTTTTTATTTTTAGGTTTCCCACAGGCGACTCCAGGAACGGGTTTTTGGGGACAAGGGTATACACTATACATACATGGTGTGTAGTAACTCAAATAGTTATTTCGTGGTGGACTATCTCGTGTAAAACATCTGCATGGATCACGATTGTATTTTGTGGCATAGGCGGTTCCAGGGGTTGATGTTGATGTTGATTTATTTAACAAAAGCAAGAAACAAAGAATGATGTGAGGGAAAGGTGTCAAAGCACTTTCAGCGCTTATGACTAGGCACCATTTCCCGACTCACGAACATACATGTACACACTCACACACAACCCCCGCAAACGCGACGACCGCCCCCTCCCCGCCGACCTTATTATTGCAGCACTACCTCAGGCCGATGCACCAAGGCTGCGTCGCGGTTTACCGTTCAAAGCGTTTGGTATGCTTAATATATATTTGCACAGCTGTAGCCACAGCCAGACCAGCAGCGTTATTCAGAGTATGACCGTGCAAAATTATAACTAATTTGTGATTGTTTTTTAACTGGCTGTAATCTGCAATTAAGTTTTGTAATGTTATTTCTAACTCAACTCTGGGAAAGTAGTATTGAGGACAGAAGAAGAAAAAATGCTGAACTGTTTCAGCAGTTTGTCTACAGCTGCAGTTCGGACTGTTAGTTTGTGACGAATGTACCTGAAATAAATGAGCATTTAGGCTGGACATGCCAAGCCTGAGCCTGGTATGGAGTATATTATTAATTTTATAACCATAACTGAAGTATATTGGGGTTTGGTCAAATCATACATCTGAGCAACTGCTTGTTTGAAGGAACGGGTACTTGGCATGGATCTGACTTCTTCTGGAAGTCTGTTCCATTGTCGGATAGTGCGAGGGAAGAAGGAATTCTTAAAGGAAGTCAGGCGGTTTGATGGTAGTGTTATGTTGTTAGCGTTCCTTAGCTGACGGGTTGTAACTTCATGTCGTGTGGATGGAATTGCATCTTGAAGATAGCGAGGTGCATGTTGTTTGACTTTATATAATATATTTAAGCTATGTGTTTCTCTTCTGATTTGCAATGTTGTTAAGCCTAGTTCTTTAGCAAAGCTTTTGTTGAGGTCCTACGGAAAGCTCCAGTTATTAGTCTGGGTGCCCTGTTCTGTATTTTTTCTAAGCTTAAATAGTCTGTGATAGTCAAGTGCCCATGATATACGACATCGCCGTAATCAAATATTGGTCTTATATATGTTATGTAATTGTTTGTAATATTTGTCTAGGAATATGTTTAGCTATTGGGTACATTGGTCCCAATGCCGCATTTGCTTTTTTAATAATGTCTTGAACATGGAAATGGAACCTAATATCATTTGATATATTTAAACCTAAGTGTTTGTGATTTACTACTAATGGGATTACCTCGTTTCCAAACTTCAATGATGGTGGGTGATTGACATGTTTATTGGTGAAGGTTTGTTGTGTGGTTTTTGCCGAGTTAAAGGTAATTTCCCATTTATCCCCAACCTGTTTTATTCTATCTAGGTCTCGCTGCAGGGAAATTTCTACTTCTGCAGCTTCTGCAGATTGGGCGATGTGGGGCTTACATAATATTGTATCATCAGCAAAGCAAAATAAATCATTTTCCTTTAAGCCATCTAAATCATTTAAGTAAATTAATGCCAGTAGGGGCCCTAGCACTGAGCCTTGTGGGCAGCCAGCGTTAATTGTTTGTATTGCTGATATGGAGTTATTGATGGTTACACTGTGTGTTCTGTTACACAAAAATGATTCCAACCAGCGTAATATATTCCCTTTTAGACCGCATTGATGTTCGCATTTCGCTGAAAGTCCTTTATGCCAAATTTTGTCAAAATAGCGAGAGATGTCTAGATATACTATTGAAAACTCCATGTTTTTGCCGAGGGAAGAATGTAAACAATGGATTAAATAAATCAGCTGTGTGTGAGTCCCATGGTGGGGCCGGTAGCCGCTTTGCCTATCTGTTATAAGGTTGTTTAAAGTAAGATGTTCATATATTCTATTAAATATTACCTTTTCAAAAACCTTTGACATGCTAGGCAACAGGCTTATTGGTCTATATGATTGCACATCTGATGAAGAACCTTTATTTTTAAATATTGATGTTATTTTGGCATGTTTCCAAACTGATGGGTATTTATTTAATAAATCACTACCTTCAGCTAGTGATTTATTAAATAGTTTGGTAAGTGGCTCTTTTACGAAAATGGCAATCATTTTTAATATCTTGTTTGGGATGCCATCAGATCCACTAGACTTATTAACATTTAAAAGTTTGAGTTGTTTGAAAACCTCTTCTTCGGTTATTATGATTGCATGTAGAATGGGCACTTCTCCATCAGGTACGCAATATGGAACTTCTTTATCTGGGAACATATCTTGAGATTGGCTTGCAAAGTAATTGTTAAGTAAATTGGCTTTATCTTCATCCTCCTCATGTATTTCTCCATTCGTATCGACCAATGGAGGAATACAGGAAGTATGTTCTCGTCCTATTTTGTTTTGTTTAGGATATGATGATATTTGTGAGGATTCTGCTTGTTCTCTATAAGTTTGTGTATTTGATTATGGATATGTTTAGTCTTTAATCTGCGATTCATGTCTGTTACTAACTTTCTTTGTGCTTTCCAATGATTCCAATCGCTTTCCGTTTTTGAGCGCTTAGCAATCTTGAATAACCTATTACGTTTTATTATTTCGTTTTTAAGGGCTCTTGTAACCCAAGGTTTATCGTTCCTTTTTACGCAAATATTTATTTTAGGTATACACTGTGTTGCTGCATCAAGGATAAACTCTGTTAACGATTTTGCTGTTTCGTCTATTTCATTATTCAATATATCGTCCCAATCCTTATGGGCAAGTATATGGATAAATGCATCAATATTAATTCTATGGTAATCCCATACTTCTTTTGTAAAGGGCTTTTTATTAATTGGTATATAGTTAAGGCTTATGTATGTGGGGATATGATCTATTTGAGAAAAAGGCGACAACAATCCGTAATCGGCCACATTCTGTTCATCAGAAACCAGTATTAAATCTCGCAAGTTTGCTGTGGTTGTTGTTATTCTTGTTGGTTCCTGAATCAGTTGTCTTAGGTTGAGACCAAACATAGTGTCTTGGAAATGAATGTCATGGTTCGTGACCCCGCTATGCTGATTTGCAAATTCAGACTTGAGGTATACATTTCCAATACTGAAGTCTCCTAAGATCGTAATTGAGGACGGAATGTAAGTTTGAGCTTGCGTTACACTATCTGAGAGTTTATCTAAGAAACATTTTAAATCAGTAGTACTTTGATTGGGAGGAAAGTAAACACAGCATATTATAAGTATTTCATTTTTTACTCTGATTTTTATCCACACCCACTCCGCATCTTCAAATCCCAACTCAGTAATTCTAGTGCTTGCTAGATTTTCTCTGACATAAATTGCAACACCTCCTCCATGGCGTGTTCGGTGTCTTCTGTATGGTGAACTAAATGATGGCATTGTGTAGAGTGATGGGTTTACTGTTGAGTCTAGTTTGGTTTCTGTTGTACAAAGAACGTGAATATGGTTACTATTCGCAAATTGTTCCAATTCATCTAATCTGTTTGGTGCTGTGATGCTATTATTATTAACATGTGAAATGTTTAAACCGCTTTGAAAGGAGGAAGAGGAAGAGGTACTGGGTGAAGGAGACAAGCAGCTACTCACACGATGATTTGAACTATCTATAATAGTTTCTGATGCTGCTGATCTGGCCGGGCTAGGTGGCAGTAACGGTGGTGCACCAGCGCTTCGGCTGCTACTCAGAGTCCCTGAAGGCATGCACTCTGGTCAGCAAGGCATGATGCGGTGACCAGGAATACAGTAACAGTAACAGTACAGTACAGTTAACAACAATACAGTAGCTTAAACAACACAGCATTTCCATTCACATTCACGACGATCTCATTCACGGCAATCCCAGGTGTACACAAACACACATTTATACATATACGTAAACACACATACAAGCGCATATAACCGTATAATGCAACTATATGTCATATAGTGTACACATATTAGGCAATAATATTGGATGTAACGAAGAATATCAAGAGCATCATGCGTTAGGCTCTTATGTAATGTAATTATTATTGCAATGTAATATACCTGTATACAATATACCTACAATATAACCTAAATACAAATTATAATTGTATATAATATAGTATATAATGTAATGTAATATAATTGATATATTAATATTGAGATTATTATGATGTAACGGAGAATATTCGTTATGATATTTCTATTCGCGATCCTACCACCTGGCGGCACAATCGATGAGCCATCTATCGTTAGTTCAAGATCGGTCATTGACGATAGATCACGAAGTGTTGTGATTGCCAATTTTATAACTCCGGTGCCAAGAACTCACTGTCACCAGCCTATTGTCCAATCAGCTCGTAGATGTCGCGGATGGTACGGACCACAACAGTCCTCTCTCCCTCTCCTCGACGCACCTTCAGCACACCCTCGTCCGTCCATGCCGCGGCCAGCTTCTTCTCTCTCTTGAGCTCCCGAGCACGGTACATGATGTCGGCTCGGTATTTGGTGAGGCTCTCGGTGATGAAGACGTTGTTCGATGTGCTTGTAGAGGTGGTGCTGGTCCTTCCTGAACTGGTGGATTGCTGCTGCTCTGAGCGGGTTGAGTTGTCCTTGGTGAACTGTCGGCGTGCCGCCCACAGCTCCTTGCGTTTCGTCATGTTCGTGAGCTTCACAATTAGGTCCCTGGGCTTCTCAGTCACACCACCCATCCCAGGACGAGCACGGCTCCGCAGTCGGTGCGCCACGTCGATGTCCGTGGTTTCTACGCGCACTCCGGCCGCGGCCGCCAGATCGGTCACGATTTTCCCCGCGTCTTCGTTACTTTTTTTCTGCCACGCCTTTTACCACAAGACAGTACTTGCGGCTGTACTACTCTTGTTCGTCCATTTTTTGTCTCAGTTCAGACATTTCATCGTCTTTGGCCTTGATCTGTTTCCTAAGAGCTTGTATCTCTTCATCTCTGAATTTCAAAGCCGGGGTCAAAATTTCATCCAAAATGTGATCAGAGAATGCTTTAACCACTTCCCGGTCTCTGAAAGATTCCAGGATACACCTCTTGACTGCCTCAGCGTCCATTCTTCCTGGTCACCGCACCACAGTTTTCACTCGCACGCGCTTAGATCTCCGCTCGCTCACTCAGTCGCTCGCACCGGCACTTGTTTGTCACAGCTGGCGGATCTCGGTCGCCGGGAGCGGGAGGGGAGCGTCCGCTCGCGGCGAGGGTCAGGTCAGGAAGGGTGGGTTGTAAGTGTATGACCCAATGTTATGGGCGGCTCCAGGGATGAAAATAGGAGGGAGTTGTGGAAACACGACGTGTAACTACATAGCAAAAGATATCAACTTGAAACTTGGTGACCTGTTTTAGCAATGCTTTGCACACGTTTCATATTTGTTTGAAATTTTGGGTTTCCCATGGGCGACTCCAGGAACGGATTTTGTGGGCATGTGTTTGACCCTGTTTACATGCATGGTGTTTAGTGCCCCTGAACGTTATTTTGCAGTGGGTATTGTCATGCAATATCATCTGCATGGCTCACAATTGTATTTCGGGGCATAGGTGTCAACAGGTATGCAATTAGGGAAATTGTGGAACGATGACGTAACACTACATAGCAAAATATATCAATAAGCAAAGACAAAGATAGCCAAACACAAAGCTCAATTTCCCCCACCTTCCCCTACTGAGCCACTGCACCACTGCACAGATTAAAAAGTGCCATAATTTGCATTTCATGCATTCACATATAATTATAAGCATCTAAAGGAGAAATAAAATCGGCCAAAAAAATGTTATAGTGCCACTTTAGATAACCCCCGTTGGAATTACCTGAGGACACCATTGGGTTAATTTCCCAAACTTTAAAAAGGAGTATATGTTAGAGCATACAATTAGGTGGCAAAATCCAACACCATGAAAAATTGCGTTCAAACAACGTCCCAGGCCAAGAATCTAAAAATGCATGTTTTCCTCCATTTTTTTATACCTGTATCGGGCCATGACAATTGTGCATATGTATGAATACAGGAATGTAGTTCATGCTTCAAGGAATCGAATGCCGCTTTCCCATGGATAATCGATCCAGCGTTTTCCGATATACCAAGGGGGCGAATAGCCCCCCCCACAGATTCGTCTTTTTTATCCCGACAGTAATAGGGTTAAGTTACTTTGGGACACGCTGTACGGACAGGTTGCGAGTTGCGACATGCTGTAGGTCGGCGGGACATAATCTCGCGAGCAGACAGCGCCTAATCCGCCGGAACAAGGACGATATTCCACAGACTCGCCGCGATTTACCGAAACGGAATTTCGCAGTGATATCGGGCGCCGAATGCGCAGTGTGCGGCTGCCTTTACATATTTGACTCTTTGTCCTTTTTACTCTGTTGACTTTTTCAAAGCGTTGGGCATTCGATTTCTCCAATTTGATTTTTGGCCACTTGACTTGCTTTGTCCCGTTTGTCTTAATAACGTTTCATTTTCTCGGTTTGGCTTTTATTTATGTAACCTTTTTTGTGCCATTTTTAAAAGAAGTTATGACTTTTGCACTCCCGTTTGGCTTTTCCACCTTTTAATTTTATCCATGTTAATTTTTACCCATTGACTTTTATGACTTTGGGCTGTTGACTGTTGCCTTGTCACTTGACTGAACATCCGTTTATCTTTTTCCATTTGACCTTTTCTCCGGGTACTGTGGTCGTCCTCTGGGCTGTGGTAGAGCGCATTTTTGCTTTGCTTCGCTTTGATCTTATTCGTTTTTGCCTGTATTCATCACGAGGCATTGGTAACCTGTCATGGAACCTGTCTAGCGTATTCAACTCAACCGAAGCCTTTTCAAGCATAATTCAGTCCCCAGTTTCAGTACAGCGGTTTTGCGAGCACGAATGAGCGTGGAACTCACTTCTCCGTTCAAGCAGGCAAAATAAGATCTTTTAAGCTTTAATTTTGGACGCTTGAACTAGGAACGAATTTTGATGTTTTTTCAACTTGACAACATGAAACACACCTAGCTCTTCATCATCTAGAAGAAAGCTTCGTGGGAAGTTGTGACATAAGAAGATGTATTATTCCATGTCTGAAACGACAACACCACCACCGAAAATAAGTATTATTTTGGATGCGTTTCATGTGTATTGCAGTTTACGCCATAAATAACATTGTAGAGTACTGGGAGACGCGTCCATAGTGTATTGGGCTCCCAAGCCAACAGACTAGCGCGGCCGACCCACCGGCCGCGCTCACGACACAAACCGCGGGCGGTGAGCACGGCGGCGCAGTATCCCTGCCGCGCGGGCACAGACGCAGGGGCGCCGACAGGCGGCCCGAGCAGGGCGCACACAGCGGGTGCACCAGGGGCGCACCCAGGGCGGGGACATCGCCCTAGTTCACTACACTGCCTCTCAACAAAACAAAACATAATTGAACACAACTAGGTACCGAAGAACTGGGTTTGCTTTCTCGTTCTGGTCCCTCGCCGAACACCAGCGTCTCTCCCGCACGACACCTCAGGCTGCACGACCGGAGCAGCCACCGTACCGGTCTCCGAGTACGTCGGAGCGCCCGACTGAGCACCGGCGCTGGCAACAGGCGGTGGCTCAGGCAGAGACGTATTCAGCTGGGTCGATGGCGCCGGTGGCGACGTCAGCGCGCCATGCGTCGCTTCGGTTGTCCGGGACGGCAGCCGCGATGAGTCGGGACAAGACAGTACCGGAAGAGGCGGCTGCAGCGCGGCCGTTGGACTCGTATTCTCTCCGTCCACAGGAACAGCCGGCCCAGCATCAGCAGTCAGCGTAGAAGTTCCTGTAAACGATTCGCTGTTAATTCTGTGTCTCAACTGGTCTGTGTGTCGCCTCCATATCCTACCATCTTCCATCTTCACAGCATAGGACGCAGGCCCATCGACTCCGATGACGGTACCATCAGCCCACTTCGAGCCAACGCCAAAGTTTCTTGCGAACACCAGGTCAGTCACCTCAAATTGTCTACCAGACTTTACCTTGGAGTCGTGGTTTTCCTTCTGGATCACCTGCTGCTGAAGCTCTCCATTCCGCATGTCCGGATGCAGGAGGTCCAGGCGACTTCGGATGACGCGTCCGACCATCAGCTCTGAGGGCGTAACTGACGTGGTACTGTGAGGGGTGATGTGATGGCGAAGCAACCATCGTGACAGCGCAGCTTCCCAGTCGCCGGTAGACCTCTGTAACGCAAGTTTCACTTCTCGTACAGCACGTTCAGCTAGCCCATTTCCCTGACTGTGACGAGGTTCTATAGTCTTGTGATGGATGCCGTTCTCTTGCACAAAACTTTGAAACTCTGCCGATGTGAACGACGTAGCGTTATCAGTCACAATCATGTCTGGTAGTCCCCACCTTGAAAACATCTGTCTCAGTTTCAACATGGCCGTCTCGGAGCACACACTGGTACAGCACACCGCCTCTATCCACTTGGAATAGGCGTCTACTACGACCAAGACGTACCTTCCTTTCGTCGGCTCAGCAAAGTCCACGTGGATCCTTGACCACGCCCATTCAGGCCAGGGCCACATGCAGAGAGGAGCACGTCCAGGCGCGGGCCGGCTCTCCTGGCACGCCTGGCAAGAGCTCACGATGCGCTCAATGTCTTGGTCGAGACGAGGCCACCATACGCAGCCTCTGGCCAAGGCCTTCATGCGCCGAATGCCAGGGTGCGCCGCGTGCAGCACTGTCAAGACCGCCTCACGTGCTCTGCTGGGGATAACGACCCGGTGACCCCACATCAGCACCCCACAGCACACATACAGCTCAAGCCGTTTGGCAGCGAACAGTGACAACTCTGGATCAGTGCCCTGCGGCCAGCCACCTTTCTGGACGAGACGCATCACGCGAGACAACATCGGGTCCCGCGAAGTCAGTAGGGCTACCTTCTTGGCATCAAACAGTCCGTCATCTACCAGCAGAACCAAGTTCTCGTCCAGTGAAGGTGTCAAATCAGGCAGAGGGCAGCGACTTAGGGCATCCGCGTTGCCCGTCTCCTCCGTTCGTCGATACCGAATCTCGTATCTGTAAGCAGACAGCCTCGGCGCCCACCTGCGGATCCTGACAGACGCCATCTCAGGAAGGTCAGCATGTGGCATAGGCGGTCCCAGGGGTGGGTTGTAAGTGTATGACCCAATGTTATGGGCGGCTCCAGGGATGAAAATAGGAGGGAGTTGTGGAAACACGACGTGTAACTACATAGCAAAAGATATAAACTTGAAACTTGGTGACCTGTTTTAGCAATGCTTTGCACACGTTTCATATTTGTTTGAAATTTTGGGTTTCCCATGGGCGACTCGAGGAACGGATTTTGTGGGCATGTGTTTGACCCTGTTTACATGCATGGTGTTTAGTGCCACTGAACGTTATTTGCCAGTGGGTAATGTCATGCAATATCATCTGCATGGCTCACAATTGTATTTCGGGGCATAGGTGTCAACAGGTATGCAATTAGGGAAATTGTGGAACGATGTCGTGACACTACATAGCACAATATATCAATAAGCAAAGACAAAGATAGCAAAACACAAAGCTCAATTTCCCTCCCCTTCCCCTCCTGAGCATACCACTGCACAGGTAAAAAAGTGCCATAATTTGCACTCTCATGCATTCACATATAATTATAAGCATCTAAAGCAGAAATCAAAGCGGCCAAAAAAATGTTATAGTGACATCTTTAGATAACCCTTGTTGGAATTGCCTGAGGACGCCATTGGGTTAATTTCCCAAGCTTTCAAAAGGAGTATATGTTAGATAAAATTAGGTGGCAAAATCCAACACCATGAAAAATTGAGTTCAAACAACGTCCCAGGCCAAGAATCTAAAAATGCATGTTTTCCTCCATCGTTTTATACCTGTATCGGGCCATGACAATTGTGTATATGTATGAATACGGGAATGTAGTTCATGCTTCAAGGAATCGAATGCCGCTTTCCCAGGGATAATCGATCTAGCGTTTTCCGATATCGCAAGGGGGTCAATAGCCCCCCCCCCGACAGATTCGTCTTTTTTTTTATCCCGACAGTAATAGGGTTAAGTTACTTTGGGACAGGCTGTAGGGACAGGTTGCGAGTTGCGACATGCTGTAGGTCAGCGGGACATAATCTCGCGGGCAGACAGCGCCTAATCCGCTGGAACAAGGACGATATTCCACAGTGTCGCCGCGATTTTCCCAAACGGAATTTCGCAGTGATATCGGGCGCCGAATGCGCAGTGTGCGGCTGCCTTTACATATTTGACTCTTTGTCCTTTTTACTCTGTTGACTTTTTCAAAGCGCTGGACATTCAATTTCTCCAATTTGATTTTTGGCCACTTGACTTGTTTTGTCCCGTTTGACTTAATAACGTTTCATTTTCTCGGTTTGGCTTTTAATTATGTAACGTTTTATTTTATGTCATTTCTTCAGAAGTTATGACTTTTGCACTCCCTTTTGGCTTTTCCACCTTTGAATTGTATCCATGTTTATTTTACCCATTGACTTTTATGACTTTACACTGTTGACTTTTGACCTTGTCACTTGACTGAACATCCGTTTATCTTTTTCCATTTGACCTTTTCTCCGGGTACTGTGGTCGTCCTCTGGGCTGTGGTAGAGCGCATTTTTGCTTTGCTTCGCTTTGATCTTATTCGTTTTTGCCTGTATTCATCACGAGGCATTGGTAACCTGTCTTCGAACCTGTCTAGCGTATTCAACTCAACCGAAGCCTTTTCAAGCATAATTCAGTCCCCTGTTTCAGTACAGCGGTTTTGCGAGCACGAATGAGCGTGGAACTCACTTCTCCGTGCAAGCAGGCAAAACAAGATATTTTAAGCTTTATTTTTGGACGCTTGAACTTGGAACGAATTTTGATGTTTTTGTCAACTTGGCAACATTAAACACACCTAGCTCTTCATCATCTAGAAGAAAGCTTCGTGGGAAGTTGTGACATAAGAAGATATATTATTCCATGTCTGAAACGACATCACCACCTCTGCAAATAAGTATTATTTTGGATGCGTTTCATGTGTATTGCAGTTCACGCCATAAATAACATCAAACGGAACAATAACATGATAAATATTGGCCAGTGGCACACACAACATCGGACCAGGGGTCAGAAACATGACTTAGTTGCTGTACTTCTGGATGGGACGGTAGGCGTAGACGGGAGCCGGAGCCGGAGCAGCCTTGTAGACGGGAGCCGGAGCAGCCTTGTAGACGGAAGCCGGAGCCGCCTTGTAGACGGGAGCAGCCTTGTAGACGGGAGCAGCCTTGTAGACGGGCTCCTCGGGGTACTGGGCCTCACCCTCATACGTGACCTCGGCGTTGTAGCCGGTGTAGTCGTCCACCGTGTACTTGACCGTCTGCACGCGGCCGTCGGGCAGAGCCACCGTGTAGTAGCCGGACGTCTGCTTGCCGTCGCTGTTCTCGTCGGCGGCAAACTTGGTGCCCGACTCGTAGTCGCTGACCGAGTAGTCGAACGCGTACGGCGCCGGCTCGTACTCAGGCTCCTTGTAGGCAGCAGCAGGCGCGCTGTAGGCAGCCGGGGCACGGTAGGCAGACGGGGCCTGGTAGGCAGACGGGGCCTGGTAGGCAGACGGGGCCTGGTAGGCAGACGGCGCCTGGTAGGCAGACGGCAGCTTGTCGGCGGCAGCGACGGCCAGAAGGGCGGCGACAATAAAGACCTTCATTCTGCTGAGGAGAGGGAGTTGGTGTGTGTGACTGGGAATGGTCAGCTGTGGTACTGATGCCGAGACGGCGGCCACTTTCCCTTTTATACCGATCTGGGCGGGGCCGGAGACCGCTGTCTGAGGTCAAACTCGTCCGTTACATAGGCCTCGTCACGGAGGGAGTTCAGCATAAATGGGTGCTATTCGCCTTCTTAGGTAAAAACTTATGTGTATACGATCAGGCATATTTATGGATAATAATACAATGCAGATAGAGCGTTCTTATCTACAGGATTTGGGTATACGGAGTGCAATAGGATCAAGGGGTCAAACAACTTGTTGATGCCTGAGGGACAAAGCATGTACTACCGGGCCCTCTGAAAAGTCGGTAATTTTACACGATTATCAACAATTTGCCATATTTTGTCCACAGCGTGAATTAGAGCCTGAAATATTTTAGCTTTCCCAAGCGACAGGGCCACTATATGATCCAGATGTGATTTAAATAGGCTATGTATTTCCCATATCAACATGGTATCTTTTGATTATATAATCTGGCCATATCATATCAGACGGCTGTGACTGACCTTTCGAATATGTTAATTCATTACTGTGTGTCTTAACTGTTGTGTGTTGGCATTTGTCGCCGGTACCAGCTGCCGTTCGGACCCGTGGAGTGCCATAGCGGCTAGAGCAGGCACCGGGCTGTGTTGGACGATTCAGAGGTAAAAAGTCAAAAGATATATTTATAAGCAGACGGAAAGGAAAGGGATGAATCGTCAAGGGCTACAATTCAAAACCGTAGAAGTCGGAATATTAAAAGACAAAAGGGTAAGAAGTCAAAATAAAAAGTCAAATTGTAAAAAAAACAAAAAAACAATAGTCAATTAACCCTATTTGTAACAGGCTCCTGGCTACCCCTATTTGTAACAGGGGGGGGGGGGGATTCCGCCCCCCCCCCCGGAGATCTCGAGATCTACCCTTCCGATTTTCAAAAATGAAACGGTGTTTGTTTCCCCGCAACACGATCTACATTTCTAAATAATAATACAAAATATAAATTTTGGATAGGGGGGGCAACAGGGGGGCAAAAACTACACATTTTAGTGGTATTTTTGATCCAACATTACTCTCATGTTTATCGACCGATTTTAGCACAAACAATAGAAATCGATAGAGATTGAATTGGAAATTGATATATGATGGTGACGTTTGAAAATTCAAAAATCATAGGCGTGTGCAGGTCACTCAATATGGGGGTGAAGTAAATGCGTAATAAAACAACTTTTTAATGTTTTTTTTTATAAATGAAATATTAAGTGATTGTGACATTATAAAAACTATTATAAATCATTTTGTTTGCCATAGGCGGTGCCAGGTTAGTGAAAAAGGATGTCAAATTGGGAAAAAATATTAACCCCAGACAAGTTGCTACCCAGCACTATAAATATGTTACTGACCGTAGATAGTTCCTTTTTGCATATTGTACTTCATCATAGGCGTATCCAGGATTAACACTGGGGCGGCATAAGACCTTTTGATAAGTATATTATCCGCTATTATGATACTAACTAGTCAACAGTGACTATTTCACTACAACTTCAATTAATATTGCTTACCCCCCTTTTTACCCTACCTGGACTCGCCTATTATCTTATAATCGTTCGTAGAGTAGCCTGTGGTGTGTGTTTTTTCGAAAACTGCAGTATGTTATGTCATTGTACGCCCATGCCTCTTAGTTTCCTTGCAATAATATGACCCCCTTTCTTCCATTCCTGAGCGCGCCTCTGCCAAAAATTACTTTATTCCCTTTTTTTGGCCTCATATGTGCATATATTATTATAAGCTAAACGTCTATTGCGCCGTTATCGCTGGCATATCGTCATCACCATGCCAGTCACCCCCCTTTTCATGTACCTGAGCACGCCCCTGAAACTCTATATGTAATAAATTATGCAAATAATGGAAGCAGAAGCTATCTTTTACATCTTGATAGCTATAAATGTCCCTTACATCGCTCTATTGGCGTCCCGCCAAACATTGAATACTTCCTGGAACCCCCCCCCCTTTTCAAGCCCCTGAAACCGCCTCTGCCATGCAATTTTTATGATATTTCATTAACATCATCTAATTTGCACTTGTTGCAAGCACCGTAAAACGATGTAACGCTTTCATGCTTGAGGCAGTTAGGAAGAAACCCGTGAAGGTCGCATTTCCGTATTATTGCCAAATGTCGCCTCCGAACCCACCCAAAACTGTGCCCTGGAACCGCTTCTGTTCAGGTTAAGAACTCAAACTTTTGACTCCAATTGCGGTATTCAATTCTATGAAAAGTCCCAAAATTTCATGGGCCTGCTCCCAGCCGTTATGGCGATATCTGCGAAAAACATGAGGGGGGGGGGGCGGAATCCACCCCTTGTTACAAATAGGGTTAATAAAAGAAAATAACACACGTCGGAAATAAAGAAGTCAAAAATGGAAAAATTCAACTTGCGGAAAGTCATATGATGAAACATCAAAAAGAGAACAGTCAAATAAGCTGGAAATAGAAAGCCAGAATGGAGAAAATCAGCATGTCTCAAGTCAGATCAGCATGAATTCAAATTAAAGTAAACTCCCAAAAGGTCAGATACCTACTTAGTTGATATAAAAAATAGAATGTATTGTACAGCAAACCTCCTTTGATGCGTGTTTCTTTATAGGAATTAGCATTGCGGGGCAACACGCTAAACATTGGTATCTCCTAGGCCCTAGCCTAACTACATCATACCTAACGTTACGTAACCTAATCTCACCTATCTTCACCCAACCGAGCCTAACTTGTCTAACTGTGAACGGCAGACCGTTTGGGACCATGATTTTCGGCGATAACATTTGAAGGCACCGACTGGCAAGGACGAATTTCTCGCAATGAACGTTTCAGACCAAGCGCCAATTTGTACTATTTAGGTTGTTTAAAATCAAACGAAAATTTAGTGCACTTTCCATTCACTCGTAATGTTAAAACTCGCGCATGGAAATCAATATGTGGGTATAGGCTATCGTGAAAGGACAGAGCTATGGTCTGACGTCAGAGCTTAGCTCCGCCCTGGCTGACCTTGAACCGGCGATGTCCGACCCGTGACCGGTCAGTTACGGGTGGTGGGCGGAGTCGAGGGCGGGACTTCAGAACCACCGGGCGTTAGCCTCTATCCCAGCTCAAATTATCTTCAACATTACGAGTAAATGGCTGGTGCCCTAAATTTTCGTTTCACATTAAATAACCTGCAGAGTAAATAATTGGCGCAAGGTCTGAAACGTTCATTGCGAGAAATGTGTTCATGCCATTAGATGCTTTCAAAAGTTATTGCCGAAAATCAGGGTCTCAAGCGGTCTGCCGTTCACAGTATAGGAATATTCACTCGTTTCGGCCTGAGTGCGAAATAGGCAGACCTGATGTGGCCCGCGCTCAGAAAACGTGCCCGGCTTCCTTTAAGGCGGCCGCACACAGCGCCATTCGGTGCGCGGATGCCGCGATATTGCTGCGACTTTCCGCTCATTTTCAGTGATTGTTCGCGTCCGCGGCAGCCAAATCGATGACAAACGCAAGCTAAACGCGCGGAGTGTCCGCTGGCGGAATGACGGAAAAAACTGATCTGTACGAACTTTTCCCGCGACTGAACGCCGCGGAACCGCGGACAACACAAATTTATCAGGCTAACAGTTGCGAAACTTTGCAAGATGGGGGTACAAATTGTGCACAGCATGTTCTTGCCGTTGTCAAATTTATTATGTAGAAGTTTCGTGGTTCTAAACTTACATCGTCGTAGAAAAATGTCCATCATCCCTATTAGTGTCGGGGGGGCGGCTAAAAAGACCCACCCCCCATTAAGGGTTTTCCGCTCCTGTCCCAAAACGAGTAAAGATACAGCCATCAAACTTTTGAACTTTTCCTAAATGTTCATTGAGCACATTTTTTACAATTTTCAAAATTTTCAGCTCACCGGGGGCGGTTCCAGGCGTGGCTTTTCGGGGGCATGTTTGGGTTTTCAGTGTGACTCGGCTTTCGAAGAGAATCAGTTCCTATTCTTTAACTGTTGTAGATACGAGCCTACGACTTGCACACCTTTCCTTACTGCTTTTTGTAGACATGTTGACATTTTTTTTGGGGGGGGGGGGCGGGGGGATTGAGCATGGGAGCCTTCAGGTACGTATTTTGGGAGGCATTTTGGGTCACTAATATTTCATCGAAATGTGAAAGATAAGCCTTTTAAATAGTGCGCCTTCTTAGCTGTTCTTTTCACACCTTGTGTGATTTATTTTTTATTTTTGGGTTTCCCACAGGCGACTCCAGGAACGGGTTTTTGGGGGCAAGTGTATACATACATGGTGTTTAGTAACTCATATCGTTATTTCGTGGTGGACTATCTCGTGCAATATAATCTACATGGATCACAATTGTATTTTGTGGCATAAGCAGTTCCAGGGGTGGGTTGCAAGTGCATGACCCAATGTTATGGGCGGCTCCAGGGATGAAAATAGGAAGGAGTTGTGGAAACACGACGTGTAACTACATAGCAAAATATATCAACTTTAAACTTGGTGACCTGTTTTAGCAATGCTTTGCACACGTTTCATATTTGTTTGAAATTTTGGATTTCCCATGGGCGACTCCAGGAACGGATTTTGTGGGCATGTGTTTGACCCTGTTTACATGCATTGTGTTTAGGGCCCCTGGACGTTATTTTGCAGTGGGTAATGTCATGCAATATCATCTGCATGGCTCACAATTGCATTTCGGGGCATAGGCGGTCACAGGTATGCAATTAGGGAAATTGTGGAACGATGACGTGACACTACATAGCAAAATATATCAATAAGCAAAGACAAAGATAGCAAACACAAAGCTCAATTTTCCTCCCCTTCCCCTCCTGGGCATACCACTGCACAGAGTAAAAAGTGTCATAATATGCATTCTCATGCATTCACATATAATTATAAGCATCTAAAGCAGAAATCAAAGCTGCCAAAAAAAATGTTATAGTGACATCTTTAGATAACCCCCGTTGGAATTGCCTGAGGACGCCATTGGGTTAATTTCCCAAACTTTAAAAAGGAGTATATGTTAGAGCGTACAATTAGGTGGCAAAATCCAACAACATGAAAAATTGCGTTCAAACAACGTTCCAGGCCTAGAATCTAAAAATGCATGTTTTCCTCCATTTTTTTATACCTGTATCAGGCCATGACAATTGTGCATATGTATGAATACAGGAATGTAGTTCATGCTTCAAGGAATCGAATGCCGCTTTCCCAGGGATAATCGATCCGGCGGTTTCCGATATACCAAGGGGAGGGGCGAATAACTTCCCGACAGATTCGTCTTTTTTATCCCGACAGTAATAGGGTTAAGTTACTTTGGGACAGGCTGTAGGGACAGGTTGCGAGTTGCGACATGCTGTAGGTCGGCGGGACAGAATTTCGCGAGCAGACAGCGCCTAATCCGCCAGAACAAGGACGATATTCCACAGTGTCGCCGCGATTTTCCCAAACGGAATTTCACAGTGATATCGGGCGCCGAATGTGCAGTGTGCCTTTACATATATAATCTACATGGATCACAATTGTATTTTGTGGCATAAGCAGTTCCAGGGGTGGGTTCCAGGGTGGGCTCTATGTTCTTTTTAGTCTGCTGACTTTGTCAAAGCGTTGGACATTCAATTTCTCCAATTTGATTTTTGGCCACTTGACTTGTTTTGTCCCGTTTGACTTAATAACGTTTCATTTTCTCGGTTTGGCTTTTAATTATGCAACCTTTTATTTTATGCCATTTTTAAGAACTTATGACTTTTGCACCCCCTTTTGGCTTTTCCACCTTTGCATTTTTTCCATGCTAATTTTTACCCATTGACTTTTATGACTTTAGACTGTTGAATTTTGACCTTGTCACTTGACTGGACATCCGTTTATCTTTTGCCATTTTACCTTTTGTCCGGATACTGTGGTGGTCCTCTGGGCTGTGGTAGAGCGCATTTTTGCTTGGCTTCGCTTTGTTCTTATTCGTTTTTGCCTGTATTCATCACGAGGTATTGGTAACCTGTCTTGGAACCTGTCTAGCGTATTCAACTCAGCCGAAGCCTTTTCAAGCATAATTCAGTCCCCTGTTTCAGTACAGCGGTTTTGCGAGCACGAATGAGCGTGGAACTCACTTATCTGTGCAAGCAGGCAAAACAAGATCTTTTTTGCTTTAATTTTGGACGCTTGAACTTGGAACGAATTTGGATCTTTTTTCAACTTGACAACATTAAACAAACATAACTCTTCATCATCTAGAAGAAAGCTTCGTGGGAAGTTGTGACATAAGAAGATATATTATTCCATGGCTGAAACGACATCACCACCTCCGAAAATAAGTATTATTTTGGATGCGTTTCATGTGTATTGCAGTTCACGCCATAAATAACATCAACCGGAACAATAACATGATACATATTGGCCAGTGGCACACACAACATCGGACCAGGGGTCAGAAACATCACTTAGTTGCTGTACTTCTGGATGGGCCGGTAGGCGTAGACGGGAGCCGGAGCCGGAGCAGCCTTGTACACGGGAGCCGGAGCTGGAGCAGCCTTGTAGACGGGAGCAGCCTTGTAGACGGGAGCAGCCTTGTAGACGGGAGCAGCCTTGTAGACGGGAGCAGCCTTGTAGACGGGAGCAGCCTTGTAGACGGGAGCAGCCTTGTAGACGGGCTCCTCGGGGTACTGTGCCTCACCCTCGTACGTGACCTCGGCGTTGTAGCCGGTGTAGTCGTCCACCGTGTACTTGACCGTCTGCACGCGGCCGTCGGGCAGAGCCACCGTGTAGTAGCCGGACGTCTGCTTGCCGTCGCTGTTCTCGTCGGCGGCAAACTTGGCGCCCGACTCGTAGTCGCTGACCGAGTAGTCGAACGCGTACGGCGCCGGCTCGTACTCGGGCTCCTTGTAGGCAGCAGCAGGCGCGCTGTAGGCAGCCGGGGCACGGTAGGCAGACGGGGCCTGGTAGGCAGACGGGGCCTGGTAGGCAGACGGCAGCTTGTCGGCGGCAGCGACGGCCAGAAGTGAGGCGAAAATAAAGACCTTCATTCTGCTGAGGAGAGGGAGTTGGTGTGTATGACTGGGGATGGTCAGCTGAGGTACTGATGCCGAGACGGCACCCACTTTCCCTTTTATACCGATCTGGGCGGGGCCAGAGACCGCTGTCTGAGGTCAAACTCTTCCGTTACAGAGGCCTCGTCACGGAGGGAGTTAAGCATAAATGGGTGCTATTATATAGCATATATGGATACTTAGTTAACAACTTATGTGTATACGATCAGGCATATTTATGGATAATAATACAATGCAGATAGAGCGTTCTTATCTACAGGATTTGGGTATACGGAGTGCAATAGATTCAAGGGGTAAAACAACGTGTTGATGCCTGAGGGACAAAGCATGTACTACCGGGCGCTCTGAAAAGTCGGTAATTTTACACGATTATCAACAATTTGCCATATTTTGTCCACAGCATGAATTAGAGCCTGAAATATTTTAGCTTTCCCAAGCGACAGGACCACTATATGATCCAGATGTGATTTCAATAGGATATGTATTTCCCATATCAACATGGTATCTTTTGATTATAGAATCTGGCCATATCATAGCAGACCTTTCGAATATGTTAATTCATAACTTTCTGTCTTAACTGTTGTGTGTTGGTATTTGTTCGTCGGTACCAGCTGTCGTTCGGGCCCGTGGAGTGCCATAGCGGTCAGAGCAGGCACCGGGCTGTGTTGGACGATTCAGAGGTAAAAAGTCAAAATATACATTTATAAGCAGACGTAAAGGAAAGGGACGAAACGTCAAGGGCTAAAATTGAAAACCGTAAAAGTCGGAATGTTAAAAGACAAAAGGGTAAGAAGTCAAAACAAAAAGTCAAACTGTAAAAATAAAAAAATTAACAATAGTCAATTAATAAAAGAAAATAGCACACAAGTCAGAAATAAAGAAGTCAAAAATGGAAAAAGTAAACTTGCGGAAAGTCATATGATGACACATCAAATAGAGAACAGTCAAAATATGCTAGAAATAGAAAGCCAGAATGGAGAAAATCAGCATGTCTCAAGTCGGATCAGCAAGAATTCAAAATAAAGTCAACTCCCAAAAGGTCAGATACCTACTTAGTTGATGGAAAAATTAGAATGTATTGTACAGCAAACCTCCTTTGATGCGTGTTTCTTTATAAGACTTAGCATTGCGTGGCAACACGCTAAACATTGGTATCTCCTAGGCCCTAGCCTAACTACATCATACCTAACGTTACATAACCTAATCTCAACTATCCTCACCCAACCGAGCCTAACTTGTCTAACTGTGAAAGGCAGACCGTTTGGGACCATGATTTTCGGCGATAACATTTGAAGGCACCGACTGGCAAGGACGAATTTTTTCGCAATGAACGTTTCAGACCCAGCGCCAATTTGTACTATTAAGGTTGTTTAAATCAAACGAAAATTTAGTGCACGTTCCATTCACTCGTAATGTTAAAACTCGCGCATGGAATTCAATCTGTGGGTATAGGCTATCGTGAAAGGACAGAGCTATGCTCTGACGTCATAGCATAGCTCCGCCCTGGGTGAACTTGAACCGGCGATGTCCGACCCGTGACCGGTCAGTTACGGGTGGAGGGCGGAGACGAGGGCGGGACTTCAGAACCACCGGGCGTTAGCCTCTATCCCAGCTCAAATTATCTTCAACATTACGAGTAAGTGGCAGCTGCCATAAATTTTGGTTTCACATTAAATAACCTTCAGAGTAAATAATTGGCGCAGGGTCTGAAACGTTCATTGCGAGAAATTCGTTCATGCCAGTAGATGCTTTCAAAAGTTATTGCCGAAAATCAAGGTCTCAAGCGGTCTGCCGTTCAGAATATAGGAATATTCTCTCGTTTCGGCCTGAGGGCGAAATAGGCAGACCTGATGTGACCCGCGCTCTGAAAACGTGCCCGGCTTCCTTTAAGGCGGCCACACACAGCGCCATTCGGTGCGCGGATGTCGCGATATTGCTGCAACTTTCCGCTCATTTTCAGTGATTGTTCGCGTCCGCGGCAGCCAAAACCATGACAAAAGCAAGCTAATCGTGCGGTGTGTCCGCTGGCGGAATGACGGAAAAACTGTTCCGTACGAACTTTTTCCACGACTGAACGCCGCGGAATGGCGGACAACACAAATTTATCAGGCTAACAGTGGCGCATCTTTACAAGATGGGGGTACAAATTTTGCACAGCATGTTCTTGCCATTGTGAAATTTATTATGTACAAGTGTCGTGGTTCTAAACTTACATCTTCGTTGAAAAATGTCAATCATCCCTGTTAGTGTCGGTGGGGGGGGGGGGGGGGCGGCTAAGTTCCCAGGCCAAGAATCTAAAAATGCTTGTTTTCCTCCATTTTTGTATACCTGTTTCGGGCCATGAAAATTGTGCATATGTATGAATACAGGAATGTAGTTCATGCTTCAAGGAATCGAATGCCGCTTTCCCAGGGATAATCGATCCAGCGGTTTCCGATATTCAGGAGGCCAATACCCCCCCCCCCCCCCGACAGATTAGTATTTTTTATCCCGACAGTAATAGGGTTAAGTTACTTTTGGACAGGCTGTAGGGACAGGTTGCGAGTTGCGACATGCTGTAGGTCGGCGGGACATAATCTCGCGAGCAGACAGCGCTTAATTCGTCGGAACAAGGACGATATCGCGGCAACACTGCTCGTCGGCGGCAGTGTTGCCGCGATTTTCCGAAACGGAATTTCACAGTGATATCGGGCGCCGAATGCGCAGTGTGCGGCTGCCTTTACGCATTTGACTCTATGTCCTTTTTACTCTGTTGACTTTTCCAAACTGTTGGACATTCGATTTCTCCAATTGGATTTTTGGCCACTTGACTTGTTTTGTCTCGTTTGACTTAATAACGTTTCATTTTCTCGGTTTGGCTTTTAATTATGTTACCTTTTATTTTATGTCATTTTTTTAAAGAAGTTATGACTTTTGCACTCCCTTTCGGCTTTTCCACCTTTCAATTTTATCCATGTTAATTTTTACCCATTGACTTTTATGACTTTAGACTGTTGACTTTTGACCTTGTCACTTGACTGAACATCCGTTTATATTTTGCCATTTGACCTTTTGTCCGGGTACTGTGGTCGTCCTCTGGGCTGTGGAAGAGCGCATTTTTGCCTTGTTTCGTTTTGTTCTTATTAGTTTTTGCCTGTATGCATCACGAGGCATTGGTAACCTGTCACTAGCGTATTCAACTCACCCGAAGCCGTTTCAAGCATAATTCAGTCCCCTCTTTCAGTACAGCGGTTTTGCGAGCACGAATGAGCGTGGAACTCACTTCTCCGTGCAAGCAGGCCAAACAAGATCTTTCAAGCTTTACTTTTGGACGCTTGAACTTGGAACGAATTTGGATTTTTTTTTCAACTTGACAACATTAAACACACCTAGCTCTTCATCATCTAGAAGAAAGCTTCGTGGGAAGTTGTGACATAAGAAGCTGTATTATTCCATGGCTGAAACGACATCACCACCTCCGAAAATAAGTATTATTTTGGATGAGTTTCATGTGTATTGCAGTTCACGCGATAAATAACATCAAACGGAACAATAACATGATCAATATTGGCCAGTGGCACACACAACATCGGACCAGGGGTCAGCAACATCACTTAGTTGCTGTACTTCTGGATGGGACGGTAGGCGTAGACGGGAGCCGGAGACGGAGCAGCCTTGTACACGGGAGCCGGAGCCGGAGCAGCCTTGTACACGGGAGCCGGAGCAGCCTTGTAGACGGAAGCCGGAGCAGCCTTGTAAACGGGAGCAGCCTTGTAGACGGGAGCAGCCTTGTAGACGGGAGCAGCCTTGTAGACGGGAGCAGCCTTGTAGACGGGAGCAGCCTTGTAGACGGGAGCAGCCTTGTAGACGGGCTCCTCGGGGTACTGGGCCTCACCCTCGTACGTGACCTCGGCGTTGTAGCCGGCGTAGTCGTCCACCGTGTACTTGACCGTCTGCACGCGGCCGTCGGGCAGAGCCACCGTGTAGTAGCCGGACGTCTGCTTGCCGTCGCTGTTCTCGTCGGCGGCAAACTTGGCGCCCGACTCATAGTCGCTGACCGAGTAGTCAAACGCGTACGGCGCCGGCTCGTACTCGGGCTCCTTGTAGGCAGCAGCAGGCGCGCTGTAGGCAGCCGGGGTACGGTAGGCAGACGGGGCCTGGTAGGCAGACGGCGCCTGGTAGGCAGACGGGGCCTGGTAGGCAGACGGCAGCTTGTCGGCGGCAGCGACGGCCATAAATGCGGCGACAATAAAGACCTTCATTCTGGTGAGGAGAGGGAGTTGGTGTGTGTGTGTGACTGGGAATGGTCAGCTGTGGTACTGATGCCGAGACGGCGGACACTTTCCCTTTTATACCGATCTGGGCGGGGCCGGAGACCGCTGTCTGAGGTCAAACTCGTCCGTTACATAGGCCTCGTCACGGAGGGAGTTCAGCATAAATGGGTGCTATTCGCCTTCTTAGTTAACAACTTATGTGTATACGATCAGGCATATTTATGGATAATAATACAATGCAGATAGAGCGTTGTTGTCTACAGGATTTGGGTATACGGAGTGCACTAGGACCAAGGGGTAAAACAACGTGTTGATCCCTGAGGGACAAAACATGTACTACCGGGCCCTCTGAAAAGTCGGTAATTGTACACGATTATCAATAATTTGCCATATTTTGTCCACAGCGTGAATTAGAGCCTGAAATATTTTAGCTTTCCCAAGCGACAGGACCACTATATGATCCAGATGTGATTTAAATAGGCTATGTATTTCCCATATCAACATGGTATCTTTTGATTATAGAATCTGGCCATATCATATCTAACGGCTGTGACTGACCTTTCGAATATGTGAATTCATTACTGTCTGTTTTAACTGTTTTGTGTTGGTATTTGTCGCCGGTACCAGCTGCCGTTCGGGCCCGTGGAGTGCCTTAGCGGCTAGACCAGGCACCGGGCTGTGTTGGACGATTCAGAGGTAAAAAGTAAAAGGATATATTGATAAGCAGACGGAAAGGAAAGGGATGAAACGTCAAGGGTTAAAATAAAAAACCGGAAAAGTCGGAATGTTAAAAGACAAAAGGGTAAGAAGTCAAAATAAAAAGTCAAACTGTAAAAAATAAAAAATAAAAATAGTCAATTAATAAAAGAAAATAGCACACAAGTCGGAAATAAAGAGGTCAAAAATTTAAAAAGTCAACTTGCGGAAAGTCATATGATGAAATATCAAAATAGAGAACAGTCAAACTAAGCTGGAAATAGAAAGCCAGAATGGAGAAAATCAGCATGTCTCAAGTCGAATCAGCAAGAATTCAAATTAAAGTCAACTCCCAAAAGGTCAGATACTTCCATGTTGATGGAAAAAAATAGCATGTATTGTACAGCATACCTCCTTTGATGCGTGTTTCTTTATAAGAATTAGTATTGCGGGGCAACACGCTAAATATTGGTATCTCCTAGGCCATAGCCTAACTACATCATACCTAACCTTACGTAACCTAATCTCACATATCCTCACCCAACCGAGCCTAACTTGTCTAACTGTGAACGGCAGACCGTTTGGGACCATGATTTTCGGCGATAACATTTGAAGGCACCGACTGGCAAGGACGAATTTTTCGCAATGAACGTTTCAGACCAAGCGCCAATTTGTACTATTAAGGTTGTTTAAAATGAAGCGAAAATTTAGTGCACTTTCCATTTACTCGTAATGTTAAAACTCGCGCATGGAAATCAATCTGTGGGTATAGGCTATCGTGAAAGGGCTGACCTATGATCTGACGTTAGAGCATAACTCCGCCCTGGCTGAACTTGAACCGGCGATGTCCGACCCGTGACCGGTCAGTTACGGGTGAAGGGCGGAGTCGAGGGCGGGACTTCAGAACCACCGGGCGTTAGCCTCTATCCCAGCTCAAATTATCTTCAACATTACGAGTAAATGGCAGCTGGCATAAATTTTAGTTTCACATTAAATAACCTTCAGAGTAAATAATTGGCGCAAGGTCTGAAACGTTCATTGCGAGAAATGTGTTCATGCCATTAGATGCTTTCAAAAGTTATTGCCGAAAATCAGGGTCTCAAGCGGTCTGCCGTTCACAGTATAGGAATATTCACTCGTTTCGGCCTGAGTGCGAAATAGGCAGACCTGATGTGGCCCGCGCCCTGAAAACGTGCCCGGCTTCCTTTAAGGCGGCCGCACACAGCGCCATTCGGTGCGCGGATGCCGCGATATTGCTGCGACTTTCCGCTCATGTTCCGTGATTGTTCGCGTCCGCGGCAGCCAAATCGATGACAAACGCAAGCTAAACGCGCGGAGTGTCCGCTGGCGGAATGGCGGAAAAACCTGATCCGTACGAACTTTTTCCGCGACTGAACGCCGCGGAACCGCGGACAACACAAATTTATCAGGCTAACAGTTGCGAATCTTTGCAAGATGGGGGTACAAATTTTGCACAGCATGTTCTTGCCGTTGTCAAATTTATTATGTAGAAGTTTCGTGGTTCTAAACTTACATCTTCGTTGAAAAATGTCCATGATCCCTATTAGTGTCGGCGGGGGGGGGGCGGTTAAAAAGACCCACCCCCCATTAAGGGTTTTCCGCTCCTGTCCCAAAACGAGTAAAGATACAGCTATCAAACTTTTGCACTTTTCCTAAATGTTCATTGAGCACATTTTTTACAATTTTTCAAATTTTCAGCTCACCGGGGGCGGTTCCAGGCGTGGCTTTTCGGGGGCATGTTTGGGTTTTCAGTGTGACTCGGCTTTCGAAGAGAATCAGTTCCTATTCTTTAACTGTTGTAGATACGAGCCTACGACTTGCACACCTTTCCTTACTGCTTTTTGTAGACATGTTGAACATCTTTCTTCTTCTTTTTTTTTTTTTGGGGGGGGGGGGGGGGGGCGGGGGGATTGAGCATGGGAGCCTTCAGGTACGTATTTTGGGAGGCATTTTGGGTCACTAATATTTCATCGAAATGTGAAAGATAAGCCTTTTAAATAGTGCGCCTTCTTAGCTGTTCTTTTCACACCTTGTGTGATTTATTCTTATTTTTGGGTTTCCCACAGGCGACTCCAGGAACGGGTTTTTGGGGTTAAGTGTATACATACATGGTGTTTAGTAACTCATATCGTTATTTCGTGGTGGACTATCTCGTGTAATATAATCTACTAGGATCACAATTGTATTTTGTGGCATAAGCAGTTCCAGGGGTGGGTTGCAAGTGCATGACCCAATGTTATGGGCGGCTCCAGGGATGAAAATAGGAGGGAGTTGTGGAAACACGACGTGTAACTACATAGCAAAAGATATCAACTTGAAACTTGGTGACCTGTTTTAGCAATGCTTTGCACACGTTTCATATTTGTTTGAAATTTTGGATTTCCCATGGGCGACTCCAGGAACGGATTTTGTGGGCATGTGTTTGACCCGGTTTACATGCATTGTGTTTAGTGCACCTGAACGTTATTTTGCATTGGGTAATGTCATGCAATAACATCTGCATGGCTCACAATTGCATTTCGGGGCATAGGCGGTCACAGGTATGCAATTAGGGAAATTGTGGAACGATGACGTGACACTACATAGCAAAATATATCAATAAGCGAAGACAAAGATAGCAAAACACAAAGCTCAATTTCCCTCCCCTTCCCCTCCTGGGCATACCACTGCACAGAATAAAAAGTGACATAATATGCATTCTCATGCATTCACATATAATTATAAGCATCTAAAGCAGAAATCAAAGCTGCCAAAAAATGTTATAGTGACATCTTTAGATAACCTCCGTTGGAATTGCCTGAGGACGCCATTGGGTTAATTTCCCAAACTTTAAAAAGGAGTATATGTTAGAGCATACAATTAGGTGGCAAAATCCAACAACATGAAAAATTGGGTTCAAACAACGTCCCAGGCTAAGAATCTAAAAATGCATGTTTTCCTCATTTTTTTATACCTGTATCGGGCCATGACAATTGTGCATATGTATGAAAACAGGAATGTAGTTCATGCTTCAAGGAATCGAATGCCGCTTTCCCAGGGATAATCGATCCAGCGGTTTCCGATATACCAAGGGGAGGGGCGAATAGCTTCCCGACAGATTCGTCTTTTTTATCCCGACAGTAATAGGGTTAAGTTACGTAGGGACAGGCTGTAGGGACAGGTTGCGAGTTGCGACATGCTGTAGGTCGGCGGGACAGAATCTCGCGAGCAGACAGCACCTAATCCGCCGGAACAAGGACGATATTCCAGTGTCGCCGCGATTTTCTGAAACGGAATTTCACAGTGATATCGGGCGCCGAATGCGCAGTGTGCGGCTGCCTTTACATATCTTACTCTATGTTCTTTTTAGTCTGTTGACTTTGTCAAAGCGTTGGACATTCGATTTCTCCATTTGATTTTTGGCCACTTGACTTGTTTTGTCCCATTTGTCTTAATAACGTTTCATTTTCTCGGTTTGGCTTTGAATTATGTAACCTTTTATTCTAAGCCATTTTTTAAGAAGTTATGACTTTTGCACTCCCGTTTGGCTTTTCCGCCTTTGAATTTTATCCATGTTAATTTTTACCTATTAACTTTTATGACTTTAGGCTGTTGACTTTTGACCTTGTCACTTGACTGAACATCCGTTTATCTTTTGCCATTTGACCTTTTGTCCGGATACAGTCATCGTCCTCTGGGCTGTGGTAGAGCGCATTTTTGCTTTGCTTCGCTTTGTTCTTATTCGTTTTTGCCTGTATTCATCACGAGGCATTGGTAACCTGTCTTGCTAGCGTATTCAACTCACCCGAAGCCGTTTCAAGCATAATTCAGTCCCCTGTTTCAATACAGCAGTTTTGCGAGCACGAATGAGCGTGGAACTCACTTTTCCGTGCCAGCAGGCAAAACAAGATATTTTAAGCTTTAATTTTGGACGCCTGAACTTGGAACGAATTTTGATGTGTTTTCAACTTGACAACATTAAACACACTCCATCATCTAGAAGAAAGCTTCGTGGGAAGTTGTTACGTAAGAAGATATATTATTCCATGTCTGAAACGACATCACCACCTCCGACAATAAGTATTATTTTGGATGCGTTTCATGTGTATTGCAGTTCACACCATAAATAACATCAAACGGAACAATAACATGATAAATATTGGCCAGTGGCACACACAACATCGGACCAGGGGTCAGAAACATCACTTAGTTGCTGTACTTCTGGATGGGACGGTAGGCGTAGACGGGAGCCGGAGCCGGAGCAGCCTTGTACACGGGAGCCGGAGCAGCCTTGTAGACGGAAGCCGGCGCAGCCTTGTAGACGGGAGCAGCCTTGTAGACGGGCTCCTCGGGGTACTGTGCCTCACCCTCGTACGTGACCTCGGCGTTGTAGCCGGTGTAGTCGTCCACCGTGTACTTGACCGTCTGCACGCGGCCGTCGGGCAGAGCCACCGTGTAGTAGCCGGACGTCTGCTTGCCGTCGCTGTTCTCGTCGGCGGCAAACTTGGCGCCCGACTCATTGTCGCTGACCGAGTAGTCGAACGTGTACGGCGCCGGCTCGTACTCGGGCTCCTTGTAGGCAGCAGCAGGCGCACTGTAGGCAGCCGGGGCACGGTAGGCAGACGGCGCCTGGTAGGCAGACGAGGCCTGGTAGGCAGACGGCAGCTTGTCGGCGGCAGCGACGGCCATAAGTGCGGCAACAATAAAGACCTTCATTCTGCTGAGGATGGGGAGTTGGTGTTTGTGAATGGGGATGGTCAGCTGTGGTACTGATGCCGAGACGGCGGCCACTTTCCCTTTTATACCGATCTGGGCGGGGCCGGAGACCGCTGGCTGAGGTCAAACTCGTCCGTTACATAGGCCTCGTCACGGAGGGAGTTCAGCATAAATGGGTGCTATTCGCCTTCTTAGTTAACAACTTATGTGTATACGATTAGGCATATTTATGGATAATAATACAATGCAGATAGAGCGTTCTTGTCTACAGGATTTGGGTATACGGAGTGCACTAGGATCAAGGAGTAAAACAACGTGTTGATGCCTGAGGGACAAAGCATGTACTACCGGGCCCTATGAAAAGTCGGTAATTTTACACGATTATCAACAATTTGCCATATTTTGTCCACAGCGTGAATTAGAGCCTGAAATATTTTAGCTTTCTCAAGCGACAGGACCACTATATGATCCAGATGTGATTTCAATAGCCTATGTATTTCCCATATCAACATGGTATCTTTTGATTATATAATCTGGCCATATCATATCAGACGGCTGTGACTGACCTTTCGAATATGTGAATTCATTACTGTCTGTCTTAACTGTTTTGTGTTGGTATTTGTCGCCGGTACCTGCTGCCGTTCGGGCCCGTGGAGTGCCATAGCGGCTAGAGCAGGCACCGGGCTGTGTTGGACGATTCAGAGATAAAAAGTCAAAATATACATTTATAAGCAGACGTAAAGGAAAGGGATGAAACATCAAGGGCTAAAATTCAAAACCGTAAAAGTCGGAATGTTAAAAGACAAAAGGGTAAGAAGTCAAAAAAAAAGTCCCACTGTAAAAATAAAAAATAGCACACAAAAGAAAATAGCACACAAGTCGGAAATAAAGAGGTCAAAAATTTACAAAGTAAACTTCCGGAAAGTCATATGATGAAATATCAAATAGCGAACAGTCAAACTTAGCTGGAAATAGAAATCCAGAATGGAAAAATCAGCATGTCTCAAGTCAAAGCAGCAAGAAATCAAATTAAAGTCAACTCCCAAAAGGTCAGATACTTCCATGTTGATGGGAAAAAATAGCATGTTTTGTACAGCATACCTCCTTTGATGCGTGTTTCTTTATAAGAATTAGCATTGCGGGGCAACACGCTAAATATTGGTATCTCCTAAGCCATAGCCTAACTACATCATACCTAACCTTACGTAACCTAATCTCACATATCCTCACCCAACCGAGCCTAACTTGTCTAACTGTGAACGGCAGACCGTTTGGGACCATGATTTTCGGCGATAACATTTGAAGGCACCGACTGGCAAGGACGAATTTCTCGCAATGAACGTTTCAGACCAAGCGCCAATGTGTACTATTAAGGTTGTTTAAAAAAAAACTTTCCATTCACTCGTAATGTTAAAACTCGCGCAGGGAATTCAATCTATGGGTAGAGGCTTTCATGAAAGGACAGAGCTATGCTCTGACGTCAGAGCTTAGCTCCGCCCTGGCTGACCTTGAACCGGCGATGTCCGACCCGTGACCGGTCAGTTACGGGTGGTGGGCGGAGACGAGGGCGGGACTTCAGAACCACCGGGCGTTAGCCTCTATCCCAGCTCAAATTATCTTCAACATTACGAGTAAATGGCAGCTGGCATAAATTTTAGTTTCACATTAAATAACCTTAAGAGCAAATTATTGGTGCAGGGTCTGAAACGTTCATTGCGAGAAATTCGTTAATGCCAGTAGATGCTTTCCAAAGTTATTGCCGAAAATCAAGGTCTCAAGCGGTCTGCCGTTCAGAATATAGGAATATTCTCTCGTTTCGGCCTGAGGGCGAAATAGGCAGACCTGATGTGGCCCGCGCTCTGAAAACGTGCCCGGCTTGCTTTAAGGCAGCCGCACACAGCGCCATTCGGTGCGCGAATGCCGCGATATTGCTGCGACTTTCCGCTCATTTTCAGTGATTGTTTGCGTCCGCGGCAGCCAAAACGATGAAAAACGCAAGCTAAACGCGCGTAGTGTCCGCTGGCGGAATAACGGAAAAAAACTGGTCCGTACGAACTTTTTCCGCGACTGAACGCCGCGGAACAGCGGACAACACAAATTTATCAGGCTAACAGTGGCGAATCTATGCAAGATGGAGGTACAAATTTTGCACAACATGTTCTTGCCGTTGTGAAATTTATTATGTTGAAGTTTCGTGGTTTTAAACTTACATCTTCGTTGAAAAATGACCATCATCCCTATTAGTGTCGGGAGGGGCGGCTAAAACGACCCCCCCCCCCAATTAAGGTTTTTCCGATCCTGTCCCCAAACAAGTAAAGATACAGCCATCAAACTTTTGAACTTTTCCTAAATGTTCACTTAGCATATTTTGGGAAAATTTCAAAATTTTCAGCTCGCTGGACGCGGTTCCAGGCGTGGCGTTTCGG